>JASANB010002137.1:0-17985 GCA_030248155.1 Sabatieria punctata | reverse complement strand
GACTTCGGCAGATTCAACTACTTGCTGTCCGATAATCAGAAGTGGAACGGGCGCAACATGCAACGCATTGTTGACTGGCTGGGACCAACTCTCTCTCACTCTCTCTGTCTGACTACCTGGCGAGCGGTCGTGTCTTTATTCTCCTGTTATTTAATTAATTTGTGGCAAGGTGTGGCAAGGTAAAAGTTGTTGTTGATCGGCTGCTACAGAAAGCAACAGTTACACTCCAAAACCACCGGCCACAACGAATTAGTTAAACAGTACCTAACTAATCTATGATAGTCATGTTGTCTTTTTATAGTGTACATATTGCAATTCAGTATGATACATGTTGTTAGGGGGTAAAGGGGGGGCCGGCCCCCAAAAGTTCGATTTTTCGGCAAAAGTCTCCACCAGCGGACTTTTGGGGGACCTGAAAACCCACTTTGGATTCCAAAGTAAAAAAAATTTTAGCCCAGACAATATATTCTGCAGCGCAAAATTGGGTTTTCCCCTACCCTAGAACCGAAAGCAGGGTTTTTGTAAGGCTTAAAAATCCTAAATAGGGTTTTTAGGTTACTTTTAAACCCTAAACAGGGTTTTCAGGTTACTTTCAAACCGTAAGCAAGGTTTTCAGGTTACTCTAGAAAGAAGCCCTGATTTGGGTTTTCAGATTATTTTGAAACCCTAAACAGGGTTTAGCACTGGTTGGCTATAGAGCCTAGAGACGGTTTTTAGGTTGATTAAAAACCGTAAACAGGGTTTAAGAGCTGCATTCAAATCACTAAATAGGGTCTTTCTTAGAAATCTTATAACTAAAACAGGGCTTTGCGCCTGCTTTAGAATCGAAATTAGGGTTCTCTGGACTATTTATTAGTAAAAAACGCATATCAATCTGTATTTTATCGCTGAAACTCATATGCAATACGTAGTTTGAATGCAAAACAGTTTTTTATTGCATTCGTTGCTTCAATGTTGGGTTTTTAATGCATATTCTTCAACCGGAACAGTGTTTTTAAGGCATTTTTGATGCAAAAACAGGGTTTTTAACGCTTTTTCGGTCCAAATAGGGTTTAAAAGCCATTTTTCGCCCCAGAACCCCAAAAGAGGTAAACAAAAATACTTTTTACCCAAAACAAAAGTCGACAAAACCAACCTTTAGACCCCAAAAGAATTCGCAAAACCCACTTTGGACTTGGTCTCAAAACCCTATTTGGGTTAGGTGTAGCTGGGGTGGGGGGAATCAGGGATCATCAGAAATGGACTCTATATTAATTAATTAACTTTGTTATGACTATACGACTCCAGAACGTGCCCCGTACTGATGCGTCTCTAAGGGCATTTTTATATTTAGAAAACAGGTCATCCAGAGCGTGCCTATACTGATGCGTCTCTAGGGGTTCTTTTATATTTGGCAAGACAGGCCCTCCAGAGCGTGCCCAATGCTGATGTAGTGATCATTAAACTCGTCAGCGTCAGGTGAAGGGCTTTCAAATGATATATGACATGACCATTTCGGACGATTTTGAAATTTTGGAATTTTGCCAAAAAAATATTCGACAATCGATATTTATCGATAAAGCTTGTTAATTTATAATTAATTATGATCATTAAAAACATTAATTTCTGTTTGGGATCGGTTCCTCATTTCCCCCACCTACACCTGATCCCCCTATTTGGGACTTGTATGAACAGAAACAACAGAAAAACCCAGTGACATGTAAGATTTACTCTTTTGTTACCACTTGGGCAACGGGCCCACAAATCGCCAGACATTGACATATTATGCGGCCCTAAAACACACATCTCTACTTATCTATGTAGACCATTCGCTATGCCAACTAAACTGAATCAAAGTAAAGAAAGTAACGAAAACATTAACAATTGGGAGGCTTTGGTCTTTGCACTCCGAATACAAAGCGTGCGGTAGTCTACAAAAATATTAGTATCGCCATTCTCACGTCGTAGCCGCAATTCCTTCGGCAAGTCAAAAGCTTTCTTGGCTTGCCACGGCGTCAGATCACAACCAATGTAGACAGATGTGTACTGGGGCCTTGCAGACAGAACTGTTCTTTTTCGTTGCATGATTGCTTGTTTAGTCACTTGGTCTCTCAATTCCACCATAACCTTACGATTCATGCCCGCACCAACAGTCCGAATGTTCAAAATATTCAGGCAGTCAATAGACAGCTCAGAAAACAGGTCGTTGACGAGTTGAGCGATGTCCTTGCTGTCTGTGGTCCGAGTGAAAAGTCCGTTAATGACAAGATTTAGGCTGCGCCGCTCACGTTCTCGCATCTCTCGTTCCCAGTCACAAATACGCACCAGCTCTGAGTGCGCTTTGTCATAGCAAGAGGTCGGATTAGGCACAGGCAAGCCATTTCTGGCAGTTTGCAAGACAGAAGCATAGGTTCTTTTCGTCGCAACAGTTGACAGCTTATCCAGATCGGCTGTGACCTTTTCAAGTTGATCCGTGAGGCACGACACTTTGCTGCAGAGGGCAGAATAGTCATCGTCAGGAGGACCGGAAGCAGTCATCGTAGCCACTGATGGCCAGTCGTCACGGTCCATTTCTTTGGAGCGAAGTCTCTCAATCAGGTCGGAACAGTCTGGACAATTCAGAGCAATAAAGTTGACTTTACATGCAAGACCAAAGACCTCATCACAGTACTGGACGGACACTCTCGGTCCCAGCAAAGACTTTCCAAAACATGGCCAACACAGGAATGCACCCCCGCAGAAGGAGCATCTCACGCATTTTATTGGGCCAGAAAAGATCTTGCAGCCACATTGAATACAAGTCGACATTAGCGAAAAGAATTTGCACGGCTTCTGACAGAGAGAAGGACAGCAGCCCAGTGTTAAAGGCGCCAGGCAGAGCGGTCAGACAGGGCCGCCGCACGCGGCCAGCACACGCAGTGAAAGTCCATGTATGTTCCATATAGCTCGCAGTTTCGCCATTTAGAAGAAAAACTAGGGAGTTCTTGTTAGTAATATTTGCATGAACACAAAGCGAAATCCAAAGACAACTAAAAACATTTTTATGCAAATTTATTTCATATACGAGCAGACCTTGCGGTATGTTGTGCGTGTTGTATTTGTTGTTGTGTGTTTGCCGTTTGAGTGTCTCGCTGCGCTGTCTTGTCAACGCCTCGGTCTACAAGACCACCGACAACTACATTGAATGTCCTGAGCAGCAACGGGGTTCATGTGCAGTGACAGTAAGCAGGGAAAGAAAGATCAAAAAGTGGTACTTGAGCTCATGCAGCAACAGTTGTGCAACCAGGTTCTATTTCGCCGAGGACGGCTACCGATGTGACATGTTTGTCTGCTGCTGTGAAACCGATCTCTACAATGGTCCAGCTCTGTTGCAGTACAGCTGGAGCTCTGATACTGCAGGGTTTGGGCCTGTCTTCTGTAAGGCTAAAAAGACTACCAACTGTTGGCTCCATCCAGGTATAAACGTGCACAATGAGCCTGGCTGGTGTTATGTGAAGCACAACGATTACGGCTGCGATTCTAAGTTGACTCATTGGATCTGTGCTCATGGTAGAGACAATAACCGTTCATTCTTCTGTCTATATCGACTGCGTGGGCCGCTGCACAGATGGTCGAGTTGGGTCTGCTGCTGTCGTTCCGATGAGTGCAACAAGAATACTCTCGTCTACACGTTCGTGTACCATCAACAGCGGTTTGGTTACTCCTTAGGCATCCGGTGTGAGTTGGCGGCAGAGTGGTGCGCCTACGAGTGTTACGTCCGTTTCACTGTCACCGTCGACGGCATCAATGCAGTGCAACAAGGCTGTGATCGTCTGAATTCAGTCTGCAGTCAATTGAATCCTTCTGATAAGTGTGGTCGTGCAAGCGAAACTGGCAGAAACGACTGGGTCTGTTGCTGTAGCTATGACCATTGCAATGACGTGCAGAAGATGAGGAAGGAACTGGAAGAGCTCAAGCCACGATACAAACCAATCGAGTGTCTAAATTCAGATGGGTATAAACGCAAATGTAGAGGACAAGCTGGCAGGCTGTGCTATGGTGTGGTGGCGCGGAATAGAAAGGGATTTTTCGAGCTAGTGGACAGGGGATGCGTGAGAGAGGCGAGTGGCTGGTGTAGACAGGAAAGTTGCTGCCAAAGAATCAGGCAAGCAAAAGACCAATGGCGCTGTTGCTGCAATCGGAGCTACTGCAACACTTTGGAGAAATTAGAGCCTTGTTTTGCGGATTTACCGTGCGCTGATTTAACTCAATTCGCTGATAAACCAGGTACAGTCGTCATTGGCTTCATCTGTGCTGAATTGTGCTAATTAGGTTGCTTGATTTTTAGAAATAGTGAAAGTGCCATGGGGTGATGCTAACATGGGAGAAGTCAACTGGAATCTGATTTTCTTTGTTTTGCCCTTTTATGTACTGTTGCTTTGAGATGGTCTATGACAGCACACTGAACTGATAGCTACTGATCAAATTTGTCCTTTGTTTTTCTGGAAGAAAATAACTTTTGTTCTTTGGTTTTTAAGTATTCGTGCTCATATACAATATAAAAAGTTTGGACAAACGTCTTATGAGCAACTGCGTTTCATAGTAACTTGTTTTTTTACATGAATTGGGGTTTGCTTGCATTGCGCATTGTTTGCGTTGCATTGCAGGACATTCAGAACAACCCAGCGCGCCAAAGATTTTGGAACAGACTTTAGTTCTTCTGAGTCACAACAGTGTTGAAACGATGGCATTGTTAAGTTTGTTGAAGTGCTTTGACATATCCATCCATGTCATACCCACATGCACAGCACAGTATTGTGGTTTGGAGGATGTATAATAGTATTGGACAAGCTTGATCGCTTTCTGTATAGTAAGGCGCAATGCAAAGCTCATTTTGTCCCTAGTTATATTGATTATCTGCCTACTAGCCTTGAAGCCCGGCCATAGACCTACGCAAATAAAAATTGGCTCGCGAGTTGTCCGTTAGCTAAAGCTGAACTGGACTAAAGAGATGTGACCAATTGCTCTTTTTGCTGGCTTGAAAGATGTCTAACTTGTATCTCCAGGCCATTTTAGCCTCATTTGGTAAGCTAGTGACTAACTAAACTATACTGTACGCACTCGAAAAGCTGTACGGTTTTTTTAGTTTAGAAGACTTTAAATTAGCTTAAATTCTGTTACTAAAGCCGTGCTTTGTTGACTTTTATTTTGTTAGAATAAATGAACAGCAACCACCACACTTCACTTTAAGTCGAAAGTGTACCGCTAACAAGGAGCCAACATATAAGCTTAACCATTGGCTAAACACAGGGACTAAACAAAACAATCGAAAATTAGAAAATAGGACAACTGTCGATACACTTTCTTACACACAAACTGTTCGCACAAACAATAAGATGTGAGTAGTAAGCACTAGAACATTATAAATTAATTTTTAACAGCACCAAACAATTCACACATCCGATTGTTCAGTTAATAAATTTGAAATTTGGATTTTAGGTTTGCTTGTTTCAATGACTCCCACTCAGCCCTACCCCACCTACAAATGTGTGATGCAGTTACATCAAAAAAGCAATGCAGGAAGGAACATAAGCTGGACTAATTGGCCAAACACTGGAGTGGGCACTTGTTCCGGCAACGTCTGCATGACTGTACATCAAATAGCGCAGACCAGAGAAGGAGCAGCCTTGTGGCCCATTCTTAAGACTTGTGAATCGCGTGGTGAAGCTGTTAGATACTGTGGTTATCATGTGGAGTCGGCGTGTAAAGTGACTGACAGTGGTTTGCAAGTGATTTGTTGTTGCACTGCTGATTTGTGTAATGCATAGTAAACATAGAACAGTTTTTACAAAGCATCAACATTGGGTCTCGTCTCGTGATGTAAAGTTATATATCTGTGTGAGTGAGACGATCGTAAGATGTTGCTAGTCAGTTCAGGGTTGGTGTGGGAAGGCATGGCTGTAGGAATGCTCTTTGACTGATTAAGACCCACCTTCCGGAATACTAGCTTTCTTATACTCTTGTTCAGTGACAGGTAAATGATGCAGTTGCCTCCTGAAACAGTTAGCTTGTCTGTCGCACAATTGTAAACGGATTGCAATAATTAGTCAAACCAAAAACAAACAAAACATATAATAAAGGAAGAACCCAGAATAAAATCCGCTGAATAGAAACTACTTGGTTAACATCAATGCACAACCATCATTTCTTCTCGATATATGTAGTCATACATATCGATATAATACACATACACAAGTTACAAAACAACTTACATTACCAAACAACACATATACATAACGAATAAAAACCACAACTAACTAATATAACAGTAAACACCTGTAAGTAACTAACTGCCCAAAGCAATGATCTAACAAATCTGCCACGAAAACTCATAACGCCAACGCCCTGAGCCAACGTGAACAAGACAAAAAAAAACAAAAAATCCTGTTCAACCAAAAGTCCACAAACAAACCACATAGCCCAAAACTACTAGAACAGCCCAACACGCCATGCAACAACAGACCAAATGTTTACAAAAAAAGATTTACTTACCATGACTAAGCTGCCAGAGAACATGACCCAAGATTCTGAACCAAACCCATCCAGTGTAAGTAACCACAAATGGTGCCAACAGGTAGCCCATACAAGCAAGTGAGGTTAGAATACAAATAGCTGCTGATTGAGTTCCCAATTGACGTAATTTTCTCTGACTTGCGGTTATTTTTGTCCCTTGCGATTGTCGCAGACGCTTGAATTTAAAAAAGTTCAGGGTATACAGCAGAAATAAAACTAGCGAAGTTCCTCCATTTGTAAAGAAGACCATAAATGCTTCGAAGCCTTCTTTACTTCGCTGTATAAACTGTCCAATTTGGCCATCATACGTAAAAGCACCAAACGGTGTGAGGTAAAGACAAAATATGCAAAAACCGTAAATTAAGCTCGCTGCAATTGTGCATTTGGTCTTGAATGTTGAGAACCATTCCAATTGGTATCGGCTAAGTGCCAACAAAATACACATGCAGCAATATGATGACCATAAGCCTAAATTGAAAACAAAATGTAAACATTAATGCTGTCTAAACACTACATGCTGCGATTTATCGGCTCTAAGAGCAGCAGAGACTGCAAACATATCATAATTAACCACACAATCGCAAAATCGAACAATCATAAACACAATACACTCCAACTCCAACGTAACAGCAAAAACATCACAAAAACAGTATGGTGGTGAAATAAGATTAGTAGTAAGTAGTAAAGCGGCGGTTTCGAGGGTTGCCCGCCCCAGCAAAGGCCAACTTCCAGATCGGAAGCTCAGGAGGAGGAGGACTTCCCATCCAATTTTTCTGGAGCGCAATTTTTGTGCCAATTTTTTTTATTTTTTTACAATTAGAGGCAGGAAAATTGCGAAAATTGCCTGAATTGCGCTCCAGAAAAATTGGATGGGAAGTCCTCCTCCTCCTGAGCTTCCGATCTGGAAGTTGGCCTTTGCTGGGGCGGGCAACCTCGAAACCGCCGTGTTACTGTACGTACATGCACGACTGTATAAAGTCTGCTTATCTTCAACCTCTTTCCCACCCAATCCAATGAATAGGAAAACAGATCGCCTAGAATTTTAGATAAACGATAAGCATACATGTAACAGGTCATCCGCCGAAGGGTAGGGGAGACAGGGTTGAGGGCCTGGCGCCTGGCGGGGGTCTGAGCCCGAATTCTAGGGAGGGGGTTGGGCACTAAAAAACACCCAAAAGTCGCAAAAATCGCAATTTTTTCGCTAAAAATCGCTAATTTTGGTTCAAATACAGATAAAAAGTACTGTATTACAAGCGATTTTGACAATTTTTCTGTCTTTTTTTTTCAGTAAAAAATCACAAAAATTTGCTCAAAAAGTTTCCTTGCCAGAAAATCGGAGGGGGCTCGAGATATAAGCCAACGAAAATTGGCTCTCTTAACTATGGGACCAAAATTTCAAACTCGCATTTCTAACTTACCTGTTGGAGTTTGAAGTTGAAAATTGTGTATTTTACATAACTTTTTGAGTACTTTAAGATTACTCAGTCCAATTTCGCTTTTGAGCAAAAAAATGTTTTTCGGCCTCCTTTGGGGCCCCATACCTTGTCTGGAACCGCCCCTAGTCAGATCTTTTTATTTCAGATTATTGTAGCGCTGTCAATTAGCTACCTTTTGGTATAAAGTACGTTGAGCCAGCTGCCCGCGTTGTTGAGAAATATGGCTTCAAGTTTGAAAAACCCCGAATTTTTGCAATAATTTTTGTGCACAAAATTTCCAACTCTGATTTCTAACCTACCAGTTGGAGGTTGAAGTTAAACATTATAGCTTTTGCACAACTTTTTGGGTACTTTCAGAATACGCAGTCCAATTTCGCTTTTGACAAAAAAATTTTTTTCGACCTCCTTTGGTGCGCTTGTCTGCAACCCCCTAGTCATATATCTTTTTATTTCAGATTATTGTAGCGCTATCAATTAGCTACGTTTTGGTATCGCGCCAGATGCCCGCGTTTTTCAGAAATATGGCTTCAAAGTTGAAAAACCCCGAATTTTATGCACAAAAAATAATGCAAAAGTCTGGGGTTTTTCAAATTTGAAGCCATATTTCTCAAAAACGCGGGCATCTGGCTCGACGTACTTTATACCAAGAGGTAGCTAATTGATAGCGCTACAATAATCTGAAATAAAAAGATATGACTAGGGGGTTGCAGACGAGCTATGGGGCGCCAAACGAGGCCGAAAAAAAGTTTTTTACTCAAAAGTGAAATTTGACTGCGTATTCTGAAAGTACTCAAAAAGTTGTGAAAAAACTATAATTTTTAACTTCAAACTCCAACTGGTAGGTTAGAAAACAGAGTTGGAAGTTTTATGCACAAAAAATAATGCAAAAGTCTAGGGTTTTTCAAGTTTGAATCCGTATTTCTCAAAAACCCGGGCAGCTGGCTCGACGTACTTTATGCCAAAAGGTACCTAGTTGATAGCGCTACAATAATCTGAAATAAAAAGATATGACTAGGGGGGTTCCAGACGAGCTATGGGGCGCCAAAGAGGCCGAAAAAAAATTTTTCTTCAGAAGTGAAATTGGACTACGTAATCTTCAAGTACTCAAAAAGTTATGCAAAATCCACAACTTTCAACTTCAAACTCCAACTGGTAAGTTAGAAATGCGAGTTTGAAATTTTGGTCCCATAGTTAAGAGAGCCGATTTTCGCGGGCTTATATCTCGAGCGTGGAGCGTCGAATTCGGTATCCCTTTGCAGGGGTTAAACAACTCATCAAGGGGTATCAGTGCATCAACTTTCAACTTCCTGCGCCAAAGTTTCAATTTTGTGTCTGAACAATGAGACTCGATCGGTTCAGAGACTGACTCTTACTTAATTCAATTATAATTTACTTCCCAAATAATTTACCTGTATTAGTAAATTTCTAAAAAAATATAATTAAAATTATATATATAATTTACTTAGCAACAGTACAGCAGGGCACCATAAATCGCATCGCGAATTAAACAAAAGAGCAAAAAATCTTACCAAACGTCACAACACCAACAAGTCTAGCGAGACACAGTTGCTGTGGGCAGTAGGCCACCCCCACAATCGACATGATTCCTGCCAATACAGAACCTGTAGCCAAATTTGACAGGTCCAAAATGCCAATAGCAATCATTATCTGATAGCAGCTCAGTTTTCGTAGCGAATTATGCCACATAGCATTGAGACATAAAAAATAGGGTACTACATACAGACAGCCGTGTAGTATGTACAGAATTCCGAGGGGTTTGTTTCCACGAACATTAGTGTTGTTCTGAAGGTCGGCCATCTCTCTTCAGCGCTAAATCAACTTGGGTTAAATAAAAACAGTTTGCATTTAGCTCAAAGGTCCTGTAAATTACTTGAGAATCGTTAAAAGTTCGTTATACTAATAGATCTGAGGTTTTAACAAGTAGGTAAGGTACCTGTTTGTACTATTGATTATCAAAAAAATAAATCCTTTTTCCTATTAGGTAGCATATAAAGTACGGATTCATTACTTCTGCTTAATTTGATGCAGATCCCAAGAAATACTACTATTCGAAAAAAGGAAGTCAACGTTTGGGTGAAGGAATAATAATTTGAAGGGAGAAACGTTGTTAATTCGTCTAAAGCTATTATAGCTCGAACTAACTCAGTGAAATTAACTTACATAGACCTGGCTGTCTGAAAATAATATTGAAGATTGAGAGCAAGTACTGTAAATGTCAGTTAATATCGCTCAAAACAAGAAAATAGGGCTTACATACAATCAAAGTGTCACCAACAAACGGACATCGAAAAAGGAAGTATGTAGGTATTAGTATTAAGGCTTTGCTCCTCGTTAACGCAGATGAGGCAGGTCTTAATGACGACGAGACTCGTCAGGGACAGACATGTAATTTAGTCTAATGCAGACCTGTTTTCGACTACATGCTCTTGCATACGAACAATAATGGCTTGGGCTTAGGCTTAGGCTTTTAGGCTTAGGCAATGACTTATGGGTTCAATTTCAACGGATATGAGTAGGAACGGTACCCGGCCTTGAGAAATCCCGCATTCCAACAATTCAAGCGCTCAGACCAAAACTGCCTCAGTGACATTTTTTTTGAAAATCACTCTTGCTTAGTAACTGGTAAGACTACCCCAACCAGCAATTGATCCAGCAGCGAAAACAGCTGGCGGCCCAAACTACTGTTTCCCAGTTAATTAATTTTCTAATTAACTTGCTATTAACTTGCTTGCAACTGTCGGGAATTTTATTTACTAGCTATTTACTTGCTAGACACTGCAATTTCAAATTTAATTTGTTATTAACTTGCTATTTGCTAGAAATTTGCTATCTATTTGCTATCAATTTGCTAGAATTTGCTACAAATTTTTCGCTCAACCAAATGATGCCTGCCAGATTTTCCGATTATAGGATGACCACAGTTATTATAAGATCATGGTTTTCAAAAGGGAGTCAAAAGTGACCCATCATTTGGGTATTTTCTTGTTTGTCTTATAAGGGAAAACCCCCGTACCGTTTAAAATCAAAACTATACAAGTACATTGTATCTCAGTTTCAACAAGCTGAACAAGCAACAGCAGAAAGAGAAGCATCAGCACAGCAACTCTACATAAGTTTATGCCTAACATGAACATATTCACATTCATTTCAGTTTTCTATTTGCCGAATCTACTGTCAACCTAGAGAGTGACCTTCGTCCATATACATACTTGGCTATTAGCCATACTTTAGCTGTATGTGTAGCGTAACCAAGCTTGGGTCCTTGACCAACCTGGCAGCACATTAGGTCCCGGGCCAAGCTGGGAAAGATAGGGATAATGGGTGAATATGTCTGTGAAGCTAGTAAATTCCTAGTAAATTGCTAGCAAATTCCTAGCAAATTTCTCGCTCCCTCAATCCGAAATAAACTAGCTATTTATTTGCTAGCCGGCGCTTTGCCAAAATTAACTTGCTAGGAATTTGCTATTTGCTAGCCGATTTCGCCCAAAAATAAATTAACTTGCTACTTGTTATTAACTTGCTGGGAAACAGTAGCCCAAACAGGGCCAACGTATGGGAGTAGGAGGTGCGCCCCTGGAGGCGGGGTGATGGGCTGATAGGCGCCCAACTCCTCATTGGCAGATAAGACAGCCACCTTAGACTACAGATGGTGCAAGTTTAGTGTGAAAATTCCAACTGGTGCTGGTTTTGTGACCCAAAGACTAGGAATGACTAAGATTCAGGGAGGTCCACTGAAATTCCAATTTTTAGGTATTAAATATTAATATTAAAGACTATGGCTTTGAAACTTGCAGGTAGTGTGGGTTTGTATATTCAAATATACATATACAAATTTGTATATATATACAAATGTTTTGGATATACATATACATATACATATACAAACGGACTGCTGATGCAATATTCAATATACATATACAAACAGACTTGATATACAAACGGTTTGTATATTTTCATTTGTATATTTTTGCAGTAAGTAGTTTAGCACATTTTGGCCACTTTCGTACGGTATTGAGATATTTTTACAGTTTCTTCGGGTGTTTTTTAATTTTGAGCCTATGTCTTCAACTTTTCCAGAAGAATTTGTTAAATTTGCGGTTTAGCCTCGTCTGCATAAAGACCAAATAATATTCATCTTCGTTTTAGAAATATTTCGCAATGAGTTTTGCTGTTTGAAACGAAAAAATAGAATAGTAGGCACACTCAACGACAAAATTGATAATCGAATCCCGCACGTTTTCCTTTTCGTTTCCTCCCAGTTTTAAACATGTTATTATTTTTTCAGATAAACCCGTTCATCCATTCTCCCTATGATGCGTAATAACGATTTCAGGGGCTATTTCTGCTTAAAACTATACCTATGTACGAGCCTAGTAGGCCTGAATCGAAGACTAAAGCCAGAACCTAAGCCTTAACATACCTGTTAACCTAAAACTAAGGGGTGTACCTAAAGCGTAGGTTTGAATTTGTTGCTAGCATTTGTATTACTTAAAGATTTTCGACCACCGGTGACTTACCCACACCGCACAAAAAATTTCTTCATATTACAGATCCTAAAAAGCCTGAGTTTTAGCAATAACATAAATTTTAGCTGGTAAAAATCTTGGACTGAGGGCAGTATCACTTAATAGAGTTCAAACCGGTTGGGAGAACTGCCTGGAATCGGAATACACTCATGCAATTTGAGAATATTTCATGTTGGCTAGCCCTACAACGCCCTACCATATGACAATGACACCCGTCATGGTACCCCTAACCCACCTGGTTTGTCAAAATCATGCTTTCCAGCAGAAAATTTATAATATTCTTAATATACAAATATACAAAAAATATGCAATATTGAAATTTTGTTTGTATATGTATATATACATATACATATACAAACTAATGTGCATTTGTATATATACATATACATATACATATACAAACGAAGTAGGCATATATGTGCCCACGTTACTTGCAGGAATGACTGGTGTTTCCATTGGACATAGCAGAGCGGGTTCGCCCTATAGCTGAAAGAGACCTAAAATTGGGGACTTTCAAAAATATGATCGAAAATTCCACAGTTAATCAATGCAGACAGATTTTAGCAGGAAGTTCGACAAATGAATGAACCTGAACTGATATGTAAACTCTGTTGCAGATCATTGAAATCAGGGTTGTATATTTTTCCGAAAAAAACCTCGGCCTGTTTTTTTCCAGTTTTTTTCCGGTTTTTTTCCGGTTTTTTTCCTAAATCGCGGAAAAAAACTCCAGCCCAAGTTCTGAGTATCCTAGGCTGGTTTTATGATTCCTAACGCTTTCTAGCGCCTTCCTCAGTCTTGTTAGACCAGAAATACACGTGTTACATAGATATAAATCACGAAACAGGCATGAAACAGTGCCTGACAGGTTCCATAAATAACGCTATATGCAAATTTTCTTACAGCAGTTTGCATTTTTGTTTTTTCATGCCAAATTTGGTCTTTTTTGTTGTTTTTCTAACAGTTTTGAGTCAGTATGGCCTATTATACATAGCAAAAGTCCATTTTTTAAACGAAAAATGACGTAAATTAGCTATTTTTAGCTTGAGTTTTTTTCCGCGATTTATGTTTTTTTCCGACCCTTAGGAAAAAAACCGGTTTTTTTCCGGAAAAAAAACAGTTTTTTTCCGGTGTTTTTTTCCCACCTCACATCCCTGATTGAAATCTTCTCCGCAGTGTTTTCCGGAAACCGGAAATAGAAAATCTTCAGAATCGTCATTTTACTCGTTTTAAGAAGAACAGTCACATTTAGCCATTTTGGTTTTTGAAATTTCATACTTTTAATTTCATAATCTACAGGCTGCCCGCTCAGTAATGTTCTGCCCTAGTGTGGGTTTGTTGTATATCTAATTATACATATGCAAATTTGTATAAATATACAAATGTTTCGGATATGCATATACATATACTGTACATATACAGACGGACTACTGGTGCAATATTAAGAGCCACATTTTATAAAAACCGGGCAGGTCCCCTTATAAGGGCGGAACATGAAATTTTCTGACCTATACTTTTTATGTTATGAATCGATAGGTCTTTAGTAGAAAACACCACCACTGCGGTATTTTTGCTCTCCGATACCTCTTGCGGTATTTATGGCCAAAAACGTGATTTTGAACATTTTCGACTCCAGGAATAGTGTACTTGCACCGATTGGGCTCACATTTTCAGCATAGATTATGCTTACCTTGCCGACCGCTCTTGCAAAGTTTGGAGCTGATCGGTTCAGGAGCACATGAATAGCATCGATTTTAAGTGAAATTTCAAAAAGTCGAAAAAAATTTTTTTGGCCACATTCAGGATTTTGCCCATACTTCTAGGGTAGATAGAACTCGTCGTCCTCTACACGATGGTGTTTTCACTTTTTCTGGGCTCGGCTTTTTGAGTTATTCATGTTTCAATTTTCCAAAAAAAATTTGCGGTATCTTTTATAATCGTGCACTGTTCTGATACCCCTGAAGTTACAGCGTCGTGTGTAGTGCGTTGGACGTAGAATATCGTGAGCATTCCAGCCATATAAGCGAAATCGATATACGACCTCTTACACAAGAATGGCGGTGAGCCAAAGTTTCGGTCGAAAATAACCCAATTTCGATCAAGGTTTTTTTTACATGTTTTGACGTCTGCCGCCGGGTTGGTGCGCTAAATCGCATAGCTTCGGGCATCAAACGATAGCTGAGATTCTCGCGATTCCGAAAATGACCTCACTTTTGCGTTTTATATCCATTTGATGCTAGTTAAGCCCTAGTAATGGTCTGCAGTTTGGTAACCGTAAGCCAGACCACTAGGAAAACAGGTAAAATCGGCGAACTAATGTGGCATTTCAATAAAAACTTTGATGCATTCCAATCGTAGAGCTACTCTAACGCTCTCGATTGATATGAAGTCGTGCCTTGTTAATGGTAATTCGGGACAAGCCTAAAGTGGCTTTTTAACAAATCATAAATTACTGCAAATCTATGTTTACAATTTATTTATAAGCAAACTAATCGGTATACCAAGTAGCTGGCCATATAATCGAGGGAACAATTCTAACGATCTAACGAGGGGCATTTTAACGAAGCACTACTGTATTTGCACGACCCAGCTAAATACATATAGTGTCTAATACGAATTTAGTTCTGTCTAACATTTATACTTAATGAGTTTATTGCACAGCAACATCATACAGTACATGTACTACAGTAGGGGGTTTGGTGGTTACCCCTAGATAGAAAGTGAAACCCTCTCACATCCCCGGAGAAAAAAATGAGGGCCCCTCTCCGGCCCCAAGATAGAAGTACTGGTAAGTGGTTCCAGTACTAACAAACAAGCTCAGCAATCACTATTGTTAGCTTAAAATTGGCGTAGAAGGCGTTTGGTAAGCGAATTTGGTGTTTCCGCTGCTGATATTTAAGAGAAATCGCTGTATTTAGAAGCTGTTTTTGTTATTTTATAAGTTTGCTTTTAGCTCTTAAATGTTATTTGTATGCTCCTTGCTGGAACAAATTGCTTTCCCAGATGGGTGGCCAGCAGTCTAACAGCTTCATTGAACACGATGTGAGCTGGCTTACTAACGGAATCTTGAGAACTTTCAGGGGTTGCATGGTACGAACTAACGTCAGTTGACTGTTCATAAGATGCACTGGAGTCCAGTTCCAACACTGATTCAATCCGTTGCTGTGCTTTGGCCTTGGCCAGTCGCGGACCGATCACATCAAGTTGACACTTCAATACTGATACATCTGTTGCCTCTGCGTCTGCGGCACCTTCTTCAGTGTCTTTATCAGTTGGTTCCAGTTGAGATGGGCTGTCTCTAGTCGTCTGACTGGAGAATTCTGGACAATCTTGTTCTTCCTTGCCTTCTACTACTTCAGGCGCATGTTCCTCAGTCTCAAAAATGGTTTGCGACTACCGGAGTTCCTGATAATGTAGTTTGCAAAGCCCCTGTCCAATTGGAAGCCACTGACTGTTGACTGCTTTGTGAAGCTTCAGTTCGCTTAGACTCAGTGCACGATACCACTTCTTCAGCTCTCCATGTCTCTTGTCAGGACAAAATGATGTGATGCTCCTGTCGGGGCGAAAAACGAGAGCAAATCTGTGCTGTTGACAGATAGTCCAGTCTTTTACAGACTCGACGCTTGGGTCTCCAGGGATCTTGGCGTTGTAAATCAAAACATCAGCTTCAGCACACGGCCCAGGAATTTCTTATAAAAAGCTAGAACTAGGACAACAGGCAACAAACAACTAGACACTAGGTCTCAGAAACAGCTTCGCTTGAGCACAAATATACAATGTTGCTGCATGAGCCAGCTGTTTTGTAAGCTTTTTAGGGGTCATGGTGTACAAGACAACATTGTTTAGGCAAGTGAAAGTGATACGCTCGAAAAAGTGATATACTAGTAACAAAAAGTTCCAAGGTCTGTGACTTCGGAAGCAGTATCGGAATCGGAACCTCCAGTTCTTGGAATCGGAACTTAGGATCCGGTCGATCGCAACTTACACCATGCGCGCATAAACTATAAACTGTTCACAAAATACACCATAGACGTGACACCAACATGGGCCAATACATTCCCAACATTTTGGATGAAGCATGTACCGTACCACGTGCATGGACAGATACTTTATTTTGTAATGCAATGCCCTGACTGTGCAAATTTAACAAACTAACTTGCTCTGGTATCCATCGCAGCTTTTCCAACAATTTCAGAAATCCGATAAAGCATTCCGTCACTTGTCGGTTTTTTTTTTTTTTTTTTTTTTTTTTTTTTTTTTTTTTTTTTTTTTTTTCATTAGTAAGTTTATTTGGTTAAAAAACACAATACAGGATAGGCACATATACAAAAAATACAATATATACAGAAGTAACATCCATACAGTGGGGCAAAGGGTACATAACCTTACAACAAGAAGGCAAGTATTGTATGTTCTTTCAAATCCATCTATCAAACTCGTATGGAATATGTGGAACGTGTAAAGTACGTGAGTTGCTACCATATTTCTGTTCCTCTTTTGCTACAATTGCCTTTTTAGCTATACTCAATTGGGCAGTCACACGGGCAATTATGGTATCTAATGTGAGGGGTGCTTGAAGCGTTCTCAAGGCATAGATAGCGTGTTTTACGATCAATACGAACCGCATCCATTTTTCTGTCCTAATTTCTTTTGAAAGGCCGAGTAAAATTGCAATTGGATTAATATCAGTGTTGAGCTCTTCTCTCAGCGAAAAAAGCTGTGATATTTCTTCCCAAATACGTGACACCACTGGGCATTCAAAAAGTGCATGACAGATATCATCGATATTTGCTTGACAATAACGACATTCTGGCGTCTGCACTATTTTATACCTGTGTAATAGCTGTCCAGTAACCAGTATGTGATGTAGAAGTTTGAATTGGAAGTCCTGTAGTTTTACTTCTGCTGTATTACTCCTAACCGCAGACCAAATTTGAAGCCAATCCTGATCTGTCAATTCAGGAAATTTTAGGCTCCATTTATTTTGACCTGTAGGAGTGATATTGTGTGGTGGGCTTACGAGCACAGCTTTAAATCTCCGTCCGATTCGAGTTTCGCCAAGCATATTAAGTAATGCATACCTTTGCCTCAGGGTTGTATATTTTTCCGAAAAAAACCTCGGCCTGTTTTTTTCCAGTTTTTTTCCGGTTTTTTTCCGGTTTTTTTCCTAAATCGCGGAAAAAAACTCCAGCCCAAGTTCTGAGTATCCTAGGCTGGTTTTATGATTCCTAACGCTTTCTAGCGCCTTCCTCAGTCTTGTTAGACCAGAAATACACGTGTTACATTGATATAAATCACGAAACAGGCATGAAACAGTGCCTGACAGGTTCCATAAATAACGCTATATGCAAATTTTCTTACAGCAGTTTGCATTTTTGTTTTTTCATGCCAAATTTGGTCTTTTTTGTTGTTTTTCTAACAGTTTTGAGTCAGTATGGCCTATTATACATAGCAAAAGTCCATTTTTTTAACGA
>JASANB010002136.1:0-44167 GCA_030248155.1 Sabatieria punctata | reverse complement strand
CATCTGATTGCATCGGTCAGACTCGCACTCAACAACAACAACACAAACAAACACCAACCAAACATGTTCACTGGGTACAGACCGCACTGCACAAAGCACACTGCAACAGTGGTTGTGGTCTTCTGTTCATAAAAGTAGCTGAAAATACAATCTAGTGTCGGTCGTTTGGCAACGATCCTATGAAGGATTTAGTGAGATGATGTACAGGTTGTCCTAAGAAACGGGAATATTCGATCATCTAGATAGAGTATAAGTATAATAGGTGGACCTAATTTCGTCCCTTCTCATTCTACACTACATTCATGTATGAAAATGCGTGCTTCACAGAAAAGTGTCTAAATTTAAGGGCTACATATCTAACGCACCAAACCATTTTCTACAGATCTTCATATTGCGCGAGTAATGCGCCTGTTTTGGGCTACGGTAGCGCGCTTTTGGTCGGTCGGCTTGAGCCTCTCGCTTACACAGAAATATCTCAAAATTGAAAATGAAAATATTATGACCTTTGCTTTTCTCAACTGATTTTCAATTTTGAGATATTTCTGTGCAGACCAAATTGCCTTAATATTCATATATCTCAAAAAGAAGACCTTACAGACTAAAACAAAGGCCATAGGTTGGGCACTCTATTGATTAACAAAAGATTCCCTTCAGAATATTGGCGAATTGGAAGTTTATGAAAAGCTCAAAAAATGCCAGGCTATCTTTTTTTTCCAACACTGGATATCGACCAAGTAAACAAGTGATGGCCAGCAGCAGCAAATACATAATATCACAGAAAGCAGAACAGTCACTGGAAGATTAGACTGAACATCAGAAATCTGCACCGGTAGATAGAAATAAATAATTCTTCCGTTCAGCTCATCTGACTAGAAAAACCGGAATTCACAGTCTGCGCTAAAATCCATTATCAAAAGGCTTTTAAGCTAAAAATTACTGATATAATTCAGGGCAGGTTTATTCTAAACATCTGTACTACCGATTATTTGCTGCTTGTATTGTAGGTAGAGTGGGAGGATTCACCTTTCTAGCTAGGGGAACCTCGCCAAACACCACAGCAATGGTTGAACGGAAAAATTGATAGCTTCTACCGGTTCTGGTGGCAAATAAATTAGTGAGTCTGGCTGACACAGGGCGCTCGAGCAAAAAAACGCAACGTATAATAATAATAATAATAATTTAATAAAGCCAGACAACAAGTGGACAATGAAAATAATATCATTGGAGCGTTGAACTGGAATCGGAGCGTCGAATGTGGTCAGAGAGAGGGCGCTGTTTCCTTTAACTTTGTCCTTTCAACAGCTTCACGCAAACAGGTAAACGACTCCGCCGTGTGTGGAGTTACCGGAACCCCTACGGCTTTTAGCACTTCGGTCAACTTTTGCCGGTAATCCAAATGACCTTTGACCTGTAAACAACTATTACATTACACGTCAAAAGTGTGCAGCACCCACCGCCGATCAATAATCTCCAATACAGGCTACACATTTTTTTCTTACATATTATACAGGGTGTGCCAAAAAAAACAACCCAGCAGATTTTTCGCTGTAGCAACCGCAAATCTCAACCGATTTGAATGAATCCTATTTTAAATGAAAGATAAATAAATCCTTAATTGACTGCTGAAATTTTCATTAATGTACTCTGCTTAGCTCCTGAGATATTGGCTCTCAAGCTCAAAACAGTGATTTTGCCAGTGAACAAGAAGGATTTTTAATTATTCTGCACTTCGTAATAAAACGGATTCTTGCTACTGCTAAGGGCTATTGGAGGTTTTACTGGTGACACAGAAACTCGGTTTACTTAAACACTAAAGTATCATTAGCCCCAGCAGTAGGAATCTGCTTTATTATGAAATGCAACGGAATCGCTCGTGTTCTTTGCCAAAATCTGTTTGGACTTAGAAGGCAAATACAGTATCTCAAGAACTAAACTGTGAATCTTAATAAATTGCACCAATCTTTGAAGAATTTATATTCATTCAAATCGGTTGAGATTTGCGGTTCGGTTGCTACAGCAAAAAATCTGCTGGGTTGTTCTTTGGCGGATCCTGTAAAATAAACAGCTTTTTGTCAAAAATCGTGTAAAAACTTGGCCTTTTGGGTCCCCTAGACCCCCCAGTGTTCGACGTGCCAGTAGTACGGACAGTTCGTTGTTCTGAGCTAAAAATCGTAAAAAAGCACTGGTTTACAGGCCAGCCAGGCAACTTCAGTGTCTCAAAATGAAAAAAAGAAACTGCTCGAAAAATACTTGGTAAAAAATTCTTGATGGGCTTGCTTGGTAAAAAAATTCGTTCAGGCACGGCGAATTACGACCTTGTGGGTGTTGCACATATGACCCCTTGGCGGTTCCAAAAACATACAGTACCTGCCGTCAAGTGAAAAAACTTACCAAATGGGACAGATCAAAGTTGACGATTTTCTTCTGGCCAGTGTTTTCGACCGCAGCAGTTCCGGCAATGCTGAACTGTACGCTCATAGTACGGTAGAGAAATTTGAGTAGCCAGTCTGTTTTACAGTAGCCGTTAATCACTCGACCACCCACCACGCGACACAACTGCTGCCACTCCTTTGGAGAGGCCGATACCGGCGCACCCAACAGCACCACGTCTTCTACTATGCCTAAATTTGCATACTACGGTACACTACAGGAGGATGTCCAAAAGTAACTACCGGAGATTTGCACTTAGTATCCCACCCCACTTAATAACCCACTGGGATATTACATGGACCCTTGTTCCGCTTTATATCCCATGGGATATTACTTGGCGGCAATGTTTATGTCAAATCTGTAATAATTTTCTTTACACACGCATACTGTATGTATGATAAAAGAGTGTTCCGGTTAAAATCCCATGCCGTTTCCAGTTAATATCCCATGGCCTTGTCCAGTTAATATCCCTGGGATATTAACTGGCGGCAATGTTTTCACTGAGAAACGTGATTTTCCGTGTTATATCCCCTGGGATACTAAGTGGAAAACTCCGGTACCTACCACATTACAAATTCTTGGCGCTGTTGTTCTGCTTTACAATTCACTTCAGTAAGGGCTCAATCATACATGTAACAGAACAGGGGGCTCTGGGCTCTGCCCCCACCCGACTTAGACCCGACTTTTAAGCAAATGTTTCCGATTTTTTCAATTTCAGACTCATCAAGTTCACCCTTTACTTCTTTTAGAATGCAATAACGACATATATACATTTTTGTTCTATAATAGTGATTCAAACAACATCTAATAATTTAGTTCAGAACGCAGTTATACTTGTAAACAACAACATTTCTACATTTTCGGGCTTCAGAGAGGAGCGATCGCCTTCTGAAATCGTGCCAGCAGTCTTAAATGTTCACTCGCTGTCGCTAGTAGACCTTCGTAGTACTACAAACTACAAACACATTTTTCGGGATAATGACGTCATCAAGACTACAAATTAACTAAGACTACATATTATTTTGCCTAACTACAAATTGACTACAAAACTACTTTTTCATAATTTGCGAATTTATAGTCAATTTGTAGTCATTTTTCCTGGAAATTTTCCGATTTTTTAATGTACGGTAATCTTATATAAATTGAGTCCCCAATCGGCGTTTGAGCTGTCTTGAGCTTTTGATAGGCTAACCAAATACCAAGAACGAAGCTATTTCTTATGTAAACTGTTAGAAAGATCGTTATTCCAATTTTCCCGCTTTTTTTACCCGTATAAATTTTCAAAGAAAGGTGACCACATGATTGATTTTTGCACATTCGTTCGTGTTTTTTCTTGTCTTAGTTTTCAAAAAAAGATCTCATTATATTTTTAAAAAATACCAAATGTTCAGCATTGGAATTCTATTAAACATTGTTCTGTTTGTTTCCAGAAATCCCCATTAGAAAAGGCGATTTTTTCACAGAAAAACCAATTAACAGACTTCCGGTTATTATTTTTGCAAGGCATTCCCATGACTGATTGTTCATTTGGCAAACATTTGCAGTAATATAAAATTTGTGACGTTTGGTAACCTGACTACAAATTGACTACAAACTAAAACCTGAATTTGACAACTACAAACTAAGACTACAAATTATTTTCGCGATAATTTTTAACTACAAACTAAGACTACAAATTGAAATTCTCTGAGCAAATAGGTCTACTCGCTAGCTACCGTACCGATAGGAGCACTCAAATACTTCCTGGCAAGCTGAAAACTTTTTAGAACCATACAACTGCCGTAAATTTCTGACCTGGTCAATCCTGATGGTCGAATGCAATATGTTCAAATACGTAAAAAATCACGTTTTCTCATCTGTGGCTGATATCCGGCATATCCGGCAGTAATATCCGATCCGGTACCGGATCCGGATATGGCCATATCCGGCCGGATCCGGATCCGGATCCGGATATCCGGTCGGGCCCTACCCTTTACTGATATGCTACAAACAGATAAGTCTGAACTACACAGAAAGATGTTTGATAGATCTGGTATCAGAAAGATCTCTGATAAATGGTATCACATGACAACTGTGGTATCTCCATCTGACTGAATACACTCTCACAATATCACAATACAAGCCACATCCCCAGACTGGAAACCCAACGACGATTTGTTGACCACTGTCCCCCGATTTTCCATTGGCCAGAAATCCAGAGAACCAGAACATTTCGATTTTTGTTCCCTTTAGAAAAAAACAGGAAAAAACCGATGCCATGATACTAAAAGAACCATACATGTAACAGGTCATCCGCCGAAGGGGGAGAGGGGTTGGGGGGGGGGGTCTGGCGCCGGCCGGGGGGGTCTGAGCCAAAATTTGGGGGGGGGGGGGTAGGGCACTAAAAAACGCTCAAAAATCGAAAAAAATCGCACTTTTTGGGCTGAAAATCGCCAAAAATCGCTAATTTGGGCTGAAATACAGCTGAAAAGTACCGTTTTGCAGGCGATTTTGGAATTTTTTGTGTCTGAAATTGTAAAAAATCGCAAAAATTTGCTCAAAAAATTACTTGCCAGAAAAATCGGAGGGGGGGCGGGAAAATCATCTCGGGGGGGGGGGGGGGGTCTGGCCTAAGTCGGGTGGGGGGGGGCAGACCCCCTGTTAAATTTCTGAAAAGAACTATTCAACCGTTATCCATTTTGCAGTTGCAGGCAAAAGTAGCCATTCTTTGCTTGAAGTTGGAAAAAATGCAAAAAAAATTGACCCAAAAATTGCTTCAGAGAAAAATCGGAGAACTCAGATTAGAGGGTTTGACACTTGGTGCGGCAACAAGAACAAGAACAGACCTTCAAAATTAGGTTTTTTGCTCATTTCCACTAGACAGTGGTAGATGACCCTGGCGCCCATGCTAAAGCCGACTAGAGTCACAGGGCGCTGTCCATGCTGGCGTTTGAGCAAGATCTCAGCCAAGTGATAGCCGACCTGGGCGCTCCTTCGCACGCACACGTTCCAGGGATTATCGATCACACTGGCAACTGACAGCAGAGCCACTGGCCACATGATGGCAGAGACGAGTCCTTAGAAGAAAACCACATTCAGAACGGCCTCCGATTACTGATTACGAGCAGCTTGCCAGCTAGTGCAGTTTCCATCAAGGTTTGTTGGATAGCATAGGAGACAGCAAATGACATGAGATAGTCCATAGCTTTGCCAAGCTCTAGTAGGTAGTGTGACTCATAACGAAGGCAGTACTGTTCCTTGGAAATGTTCAAATGGCGCCATGGCCAGCGGAAGGCATCTTCGTTCTGCAAGTGTACCTAGTAGTGCGGTCTGCTTGTTTGCACAAAGAATCGATAGAAGACCCACATCGTCTTCGATCCAGCCACAGACGGCCATCACACAGTGTAGACTTTGACCATCTGACAGAGTTTCAATGGCGAACTCCTCTATGGCACCGACTCGTTTGTTCATTTTGTAACCTAAACGCAGCCATGATAGGATAGCAGAGTCAACTCATCCTTTAGATGGTTCTTCAGCAGGTGGAAACAAGATTAAAAAGATTTTTGTTTTTATGTAAAACTATTTTAAACAATCATTATACATGAAAAACATTTGCACAGCTTTGTGAAGAAGCTTCGGTGCAACGGCAGAGCAAGTCGGTTCCCACTTTACCTACTCGCTGTCACCTGCTTTGCGGTAAGAAACTTGCCATGCCGAAAGGATCAGCACACGACATTGCGCACAGTGGCTATGCGGCCTAAACCACTACACCAGGGCTGTTGGGTCGGTATTTTTTCCTCGGTTTTTCCGAAAAAAACCCGGTTTTTTCCTAGGGGCTCGGAAAAAAACTAAAATGCGGAAAAAACTCAAGCAAGTTTTTAAAGGAAATAGGCATAATTCGCTTCAAATGCTTTGAATTTACGTTAATAGAAGCCTTACAAGCATTTTCCTGGCATAACTTAGCTGTTTTTGGCAAAAAGATACTGGTACCATATTCAGGCAACTTTTATTATTGTATATTTGTTATTATAAAATCAAATTACTGCTCTAAAAGATGAAAGTGCATTTCGTAATAAAACTCACGCTATTTCGTTGAATTCTGCAATAAAAAGCGATTGTTAAAAATTTTTTTGTCATCTCGGAAAATAACTTTGGAAAAATACCGGAAAAACTGAAAAAAAAACCGGCTTGAGTTTTTTCCGGAAAACAAACAGCCCTGCACTACACCAACTGTGCCAGCGCCACAGTGGTCTTTTATCAATTGCGCAAAAATTCTAGGGACTGGTTGCTTTTGAAGCTGTTGAACCATCTCAATGTATCATTGTGTTGATAAATTAGTAATCTCTATGTTAATTTTTGGGGATTTTTACAGTATTTGTGATTTCTTGCTTAAATTGTGCTTGGTCTGATGGACTCGGTCGTTCACTATACTGAACTGAGTAGGCTTTTCGCTCTGCAAGTTTTCAAATTTGTACAATTGTTCTGCACTGTGATGGCTGTGCTTCCATACAAACCACTCAAAATCCATAAAAATGTGACTGATTTGATGTAAAATGACGCATTTGCTCATCTGAATGCTTCCATTTCAGAGGGGTGACATACCTAGGGAGCAGACATCAAATAATAGAGTAGAAATTCTATAAGAATAATTTGATACCAATTAGTTTGCGGGCACTGACTGATCTGAGTATGCCTTGCTTTATGAGCCAACAATCGAACTGCTATGTACAACAAGACCTGGTCAGAAGACTCAAGTAAACCGCAAATGTTGGTCTATTTTTCTTTGTACATTGGTGTTGGGTCAGCCCGAACTATCAGTAATGCGTTTTTAGCACTTTCGATTATCTTACAGAAAAGTATGAGAGGAAGGAAAGAGTACATTTTGCTGGGTGCCATGGCTTTTGCTGATTCAATGGCTGGTTTGGCAACCACAAATGCGGGTATAGAGCGAATTTTACTTCTAACCACCAAATCAAATTTTTCTCTGGTTTCAAACAGATACTGTGCATTTCGTGCTTACCATATAGGCTGGGTTGTCTCCCAAACAGCACAATCTCTCTTTTTTCTTCTGCTTTCAATTGACCGCGTCATAGCTGTATCTCTACCTCTCAAGTACTTCCTTTTAACTACCAGATATGCCCATCTGATTGTTACTTTTGTTTGCTCATATGCCTTAGTGCACACTCTGGTTGCACTGGTATTGGCCTGGCCTCATACAATTCAAGAATCAAGCCCCATTTGCTTTGTGACCTGGAATAGCTTTGCGCCAATGTTCTTCCAATACCACCGCTCTTTACAAACTGTACTCTCATCATCTAGTGTTTTAATGTATTTGCTAGTTGTGCTACAGTACAAGAGACGTCTGTGCCATATTGCCGAAATGATGGACAATCAAACATACAGACGACAGCTGGAGAACCAGAAGATTTTAACCAAAAGCCTGCTTATATCTTGCATTGTAACATTCTGTTTTTGGGTGCTACCCAACATATCAATGCAGTTGGTGCCAATGTTGTTTGGTGGCCATAATCGCTTCACTGCACTTGCGTTTTGTCTGATGAATCTGGACTCCATACTTAATGTTGGTATACTTACGAGCAGGCATCGAGAGCTGAGGGATGCACTCAAAACACTGCTCACGTGTGGTCAAATTAATTCAACTGGCACAAGTCATTGATCCTGATTGCTTATCGAGTAGTAATAGCAAGTACTAGAGATGAAACAGTATATTTGGGCATTGGGTATATATTGCACTGAGTGAGTAGTGTGTCAGAGTTCTGCTTAGTCATCGGTTTGAATGATTTAGTCAGCTTTTTGAACTAAACAAGAGCTACAGTACGAAATTTACATATTTACATGGTTAATAAAAATGCAAAAATTTACAAGCACAATGTCAAAGAGAAAAAAAGCTAACTGTTCAGACGAACAAATGTCTCAGTGCATAAACACGTGAAAATTGAGGATAAAGATTGGTTATTTGAAACACCAGTAAGTTACAATGTCATGACGCTTCAGTTAGTGTGAGGACTATCTCAAAGCATAAGTTTGGTTGGCTACATCCTACAAACTAATAATGCAAATTTGTGAAAACACTCAAAATCCACGAAGGCATTTTCAAGGTGCAACCTGATAAATTTATTTAACTTAATGCGTTGTTGCTTTGAAAATTATTACGATTTCTTTAAACACCCTGTATACAACAGTCAGGCACTTAACGCACTTTATGATACCGGTAACTAGGCCAGTGGCACCATACCCCAACGTTCGGGTACCATATTGTGCCACCAGCCTAGGCACCGCTAAGTGTCTGACAATATTGCATACATGTAGGGGGGTCTGCCCCCCCCCCCACCTGACTTAGGCCAGACCCCCCGAGACGATTTCGCCGCCCCCCCTCCGATTTTTCTGTATTTCAGCCCAAATTTGCGATTTTTGGCGATTTTTAGCCCAAAAATTGCGATTTTTTCGATTTTTGAGCGTTTTTAGTGCCCCACCCCCCTCCCAAAATTTTGGCTCAGACCCCCCCCCAACCCCCCACCCATCGGCGGATGACCTGTTACATGTATGCAATATTGTAATAATATTTAAGGTGGCAGCCAATAAAAAGCAGTCCTACCTGCCAAGCCAGCACCGGCAGCGCCAAACACTGAACCGAGTACCGCGGCGCCCGCCGTTGACGCCAGCACCGCCGCGCCCGAGCCAATCACCATTCCTGCGCCGGCGGCGACAAAGGGAGCGGCCAGACCTCCAGTCAATCCTGGAAACCGTCTTGGTTAGCGAATTGCGGCTCAAAATTAAATCACCGATTAATACGCCGCCCACAGCCCCCGACGCTCCAATTAACGCGTATCTCTTAATCTTCTTGTTGCGTTCGTTGCGCTTCCGCTCCGAGACAACCTCCCTAAAAGGAGAGAAAGGCTGGTTTGTGAGGTGCTAAGGGGGCGTGCAAAAATTACGTAATGGTATTTTTCCCTCCCCTACTCACGTATTACAATTTAAAATTTTTCAAGAACTAGAGCCGATTTTTTTTCGTTCAATTTCCATGCAAAATGTTTGCAAACGTAATTATTCAAATAGTATCTGTACACAGTAACACATTGCAATTTTTTTAGTTTTTTTTATGATGAGCTACAACTATGTACATGTGCGTATAGTCTTCGCTCGTTTTACATAGAATTCATAATTTGGTGGCTTTTTGCTAAAGATGAAACCAAAGTGTTTTATCATGGATTTTAAAACTTCTGCCATATCACTTGACTGATGATCGATAGGCATAAGAGATCGAGTCGATAAGTGTTATACCCTTAAGGTGGATTCATACTGACGTAGAAAAAGATGGCCAGGCGACTTTTCTGTAGAAAAACAGTCGCTCCGTGTAGATAAACAATTTTCAGCTCAACAGACATTTTTTGCGAGCTTCTTCCAAATTTTCCGCCGGTTGAGCGCTTTCCTGCATTGTTGTAGTGGTTTCGCACAAAAACAATATTATCATTTACACATTCCTGCCATTGAAAATTCAACCCAAAAAAGGCCGGCAACAAAAAATAGTTCAATTTTTAACTACATTTTTTGTAGATTTTTGTCGCGTGGTGTTTCGTACTTTAACCGAGTTTTTCTACAGAAAAGTCGCCAGGCCATCTTTTTCTACAAAAGTATGAATGCGGTTTTATAAACTCTTAATAAGATGTCAAAGGTCACTGTTGCCATTAAACGTCAAAACAATAAATTTATGTCCACTTCAGTGATTTGTGCACTATAAAAATTACGTAATCAAGCCTCCCACCGTAATGATTTGGCAGCCCCCATGCCATTACGTCATTTTTTCACGGCCCTGAGCAGGGACAATATATTGGTCAGCATGTGATGAAAGGAAGTAAATAGGATTTGCAAGAAAGAGTCGGTTAAGAGCATGCGAGTAGGGCCCTAATCGAAAACCAAATCGATACATCGGAGCCGACAGCAGGAGGAAAGGCAATCAAACGAAAAAGCCGCTCATAAAGAATTAAGAATCGACACGCACACAATGACAACGTAAAATAGGGGTGCCATTAGGCAGAACAGACACTCTCTAAGCTAGCTCTCTGCCGCTACCACGCAACGCTGATCACCATAAACACACTTACTTCTGGCTAGAACTGCAAACACTGGCTTAATTAATATTATTAGTATTAGAAAGCAGTGCAAATCCAGTCAGTCAGTCATGCCCAGTCCAAAAGGGTGGTTAAAGCTTCCGAAAGAGAAGTGAGAAATTAGCACAACACAGCAGCGAACACTCACTCGCTCTCAACGTAGCTCTCTTCTATTAGCAGATGGGTAACAGATTCCTCCATCTCTTCCACGCCATCCCACGACTGACCCAGTAAGGCTGACACGTGACGCAACAACACACGATAGCGACAGTCGTAGACACCTGAAAAAGCACAAAACATCTTACATGCAACAGGGGTCTTGCCGCCCCATATTCGGTCAGACCATATTTTCTATGGCACTCCGCATACATAGGCCCGGAAAAAGCCGAAGGGGGTCTGGAGGTCTCGAGCATACATGCACTAGGGGTACCCCCTAGCTAGAAAGGTCAAGCCCCCCATCCGAGACAGTTCAGGTACCCCCCGACCGCAAATGCAACTACTAGCATCGGCTCCAGTACTAATAAACTGGCTCAGAAATAACTAAATATTAGGTTCCTTTGGAAATCGAATTTGTCCTTTCCACTGCTGATATTTAAGAGAAATCGGTGTTTTTGGAAGCCTTTTTTTATCGTTTTTCCATTGGTTTCAGCTCTAAAACGTTATTTGTCAGCTTAAAAAAAAGCCATTTTTAAGCCTGCTTTCTGAAAAACGTATTTCCAGGCGCACTGGAGCTTTTGAAGTTTTGGACCCGCGTCGACCCCCCCACTCAGACATGGGCTAGCATTTCGGCTGAGTGGGGTAGAATTTTCAATTCCTGAGGGGGGCAGGAACGCCTGAGGGGGGGGGCAGAGGGTAGGAGCGTCTGAGGGGCGCTGAGGGGTGGTAAGCCAAAAGTCCGATTTTTGGCTAAAATCAAGGTATTTTTGGCGTATTTTTCATTAAAATAAGCTATTCTGAGCTCATTTACACTTAATCCAGGCATATTTTTATCATAATTTTCTATACAAAATTCTTCCAAAAAATTCCTTAGGGGGGTAGCGACCGGCTGAGGGGGTAGCTCAGAGCCTGAGGGGGGCCAAGCCCCCTCAGCCCCCCTCTTGCCCATATCTGCCCCCACTTGACGGAAAAACACGCTCCACCTACGCCGGCCAGGTCCAGTTACATGTATGTTTCGGGGTCCAAAAAATGTTCAAAAACGCCTAAGTTGCCCTTAAAAAGCGAAAATTTTCTCAATCCGGGGCTTGTACGATCAAGGGGTGTTGGCCGACAAAGGGGGTAAACTATACATGTAACAGATCATCCGCAGAAGGGGGAGGGGTTGAGGGGTCTGGCGCCGCCGGGGGAGTCTGAGCCAAAATTTTGGGAGGGGGGTGGGCACCAAAAAAAACTCAAAAATCGCCAAAAAATGGCTAATCTGGGCTGAAATACAGCTAAAAAGTGCTGTTTTGCAGGCGATTTTGGAATTTTTTGTCTGAAATTGTAAAAAATTGCAAAAATTTTAGGGTCCGACTGGTGTGCGTCATAGTTGCGTCAATTAGTATATCACTTTGGTAGGGTGGCTGATTTGTTTAAGTTGAGCGTAACCACAGGTTTAAAGCTCGATTAAAGCATGAACTAATGCTTAAATTAAATCCTCATTCTAAACCTGAGCCCAATACTACGCACAAGCGTAAATATATATCGGTAATTGCGATGTGGGGCTACTGTCCGAGTACAAAATTTTCGGCAGCTTCTTCACCAAGGGCCGTAAGCAGGTACCGCGTTACGGTAGTTACTTGATTTTCAGGAAAAATTACCGGGCTTCCGATAGGTTCCCACGCTATAGAATCGTATTTTATGGGCTTAAAATAGCTAAACCTGCTAATTGGGCTGCTTAAATATATACTGTCTGCCCACACCCGACTTAGGCCAGATCCCGCGGAAGGTGACTTCCGGTGGTTTTTAAAAAAGCTTTTTTTGAAGGCCCATTTCGAAACTTTTTTATTTTATTCACAGTATGGAAATTTTGGGGGAAAATCGCTGAATTTAGCCTCAGATATACATTAGAAGTGCAGTTCTATCAACTTAATGCCTATTCTAAGCCTAAAAATAGGTTTTGAAGGGCAGCAGCCACTCTGTGAGCAATGCCGCAGGTAGAATGTCGACTCTCAGGCTGTAACACTATGTTTGAACCAAAGTATCAGCTTTTGTATTTAAAGTTGCTTCTGATGCATCCTTGCATCTCCTACAAGCTATATTTCATGCTAGGAAAAATTTTGAAAAAAAAAATTTCGAAATGAAAAATTTTCATAAAAAAAGCTTTTTTTGCCTTTCAAAAAAATTTTTTTACAACTCTAACCCTCCCCCTTCGATTTTTCTGGCAAGTAATTTTTTGAGCAAATTTTTGCTTTTTTACAATTTCAGACACAAAACTTGCCAAAATCGCCTGTAAAACAGCACTATTTAGCCGTATTTCAGCCCAAATTAGCGATTTTTGGCTTTTTTGAGCGTATTTTAGTTTCCAACCCCCTCCCAAAATTTTCACTCAGAGCCCCCCGGCCGGCGCCAGACCCCCAACCCCCCTCCCCTTCGGCGGATGACCTGTTACATGTATGGACACGACCATTTGGCTGCGAAATGTTTCTGCTGCTGTCTAATTTTTCCTTGACCAGACACCAAATTCCCAGACTTTTTTAAAATTCCCTGACTTTCCACGAACCTTGTTTCAAAGACTAACAGCTTAAGTAATAAGTTTCGAAACCAATATAAAAACCAATCTTAGGTGAAACCTGACCCCAACGGGTTATCAGTTAAACTGCTAAAAGTTTCCGGCCAAATATCTAGAACGGAAGGCACCTGTACTAAGAAACAAGGCAACCAGATCAGCGATGATAACGAGGTTTCCATGTTTGGAGAGGAAGGGACACTTGCGGACAGTCACTATCAGAGGCACCAGATCGTCACTGAACGCTCGACCGTGCAGGTGGTCCCTGACGTTGCGGCACGCCTGCAACCAATAGTTGGCTTGCCTAACAAACCTAACTTTAGCAGACTATCTACTGGTCAGAACAGTAGGCTGATCTTTTGTTCTGCCCTGTTTATCTGTATTCTATTTGGACTGGACGCACATACAGTCAGGCACTTAACGCCGTTTATGGCACCCACACCATACAAGGTATATACTCTGTTCAGATTTCGTACCATATATGGTACCATGGCCATGGGTACCATCACACATGTAACAGGGGGTCTGCGGAGGCCCCCACTCGACTTAGGCCACCCCGGCAAATGGGGACCCCGCTCCTTGACCCCGCCACCTGAGGGAAAACCCTCTCCCGCAGGTCGGTCGGGAGCTGTTACATGTACGGACCCAAATTAGGTGCACCTACTCTAAGGACCAGAAAAATCGAAATTTCTGCGCCTTCCTCTAGCCTACCTTCACTGGCAAGTTGAAATGCTTGAGAAGAAGTTCATTAGTCTCAATGCAGAAGCGTCTAAAGAAAGAAACAAAGCAACGTTCACTTCTAAACTTCCTTTCAGTCGGCACTCACTGATCAACGCCGTTAATGGCGAAGTCGGACTTTAGAACGACGGCGATCAGATGGCAGAGGGCAAAGCTGGTGGCCTCGTCCAGATTGGCCGCCACCTCTATCCTCTGTCTGGTCAGTTCGCCCTCAGAGGTAGAGGCGCCGTCCTCAGACAGAGGCGAAGGGTCGTTGCTGGTGCCGGTCGTACTGCTGGCACTCGCGTCCACACCCAGCTCTACTGTTAGTCTGTTGTTGTTGTTGTTGGCACAACCCTCCGCCATCACAACCGCACTACCGCATTACACTAATGATCAAGAAAGAAAATGTTAGTCAGTTTCAAAAATATCGTTTCTATATTTTTCATTCTTTCTGTTGTTGGAGGAGCGTACAGTGTCGAGAGAGCGTCAATTCGATTGTCGGCCTTTTCCCCCCAACCGCCGTTTACATTTTCATGGCCAATGGTTTTCGAAAATTGACGACACAGCAGAAAATTATGCTAAACACCGCCGATAACATGACCGGATATGATAATTTACGCAAGAAACCGCACTTGATTCAATAAAAAATTAGAAAACATCCGTCTGCGAAGAACTTTTGTATCGCGCACTTTGTACCGCTTTTAGTTATGGGCAACAGATTTGAATAACTCGCGCTACAAGCAAAAATTTATGCTAAAACGGCAATAGCATGACCGGATGCGATTGTTTACGCAAAAAACCGCACTTAATTTCATGAACTATTGGAGAAATGCGGGTTCAAAACAGCCTCGTGGGTCAAATCGCGTAAATTAGTGTTTATACCCGCCGCCATCGCTGTGACGCGACGGATTTTCTGTGACGCGGCGAGTTACGATTAGGGATGCAACCGTAGTTCGGTATTATTCGGTATGAACCGAATAATTCGGTTACTAGTACTATTCGAATTCGGTATTTTCCAAACCGAATTAGACCGAATAATACCGAATATTGCAAAAGCCTGGCCAAATTGGATCGGTAGGTGAAGATTTGTTCTAATTTTCGCCATTTCCGCACAGTTCATCAGACTGATGCAAAAAAACGTCAATCAAAATATAGCTAATAGTAGTACATGTAGGCATAGTTTCTGCTTCTACTTGTATAGTCTTTGCGTCTGGTAGTCTGTTTGCAATTCTGCCGCGCAAAGAAAGCTTAGGTTATGCAAGCTGTGAAAATTGCAAAAAGTGGCAATAATTGTGTGTTTTCGTCGTTAGCAAATCTATTAGCGAAAGAAAAGCCGTATATTTTGTTGCACGCACAGTTGCGGCGAACAACCTATTGCAGAAGCTTTTACTCAGTAAACAACTCAGTAAGTTACCGAGTGCCGAATTTACCGAATTTTTTTCTAATTGAGTAATTCAAAATAGAAACTCGGTATTCAGTAAGTAAAATGAAGAAAAATTTTTACCGATAAGTAAAAGTACTAACTTTAATTCAAAATAACTAAGTACCGAGTAACTTTTACTCAGTAACTTTACTGGGAACAACATTGCAAAGAAGTCGACAGGTGGGGGCAACGGGCCCGCTCACTACCTGGAGTGCCGAAAGTTCTGGAGGGAGACAACGCAGTTACACGCAGCTAGAAATACGAATCTTGGTCGCCCGATAATTAGCAATCAGCATCTAATACAAAACAAACAAAAACAAAGTAAACAAAGATTGGCCACACACAGACACGTTCTAATTGCGGCTCAGTTTTTCTTGTTAGCAAAATGACCAAACTATTGCGGCTTGGCTATGTGCACACTCAATCTCCATTCTTTACCAAATGTGGACTTCGAAACTGGCGCCACTGTAAGCGACCGGGACTAATTCTGGAATTGTGGCGAATTTTCGCTCTCAAGCATGGATACGAAATTGAAATGGTCCAGGCTGACTCCTATGGCAGTGTGGTGAACGGAACAACCACCGGTCTAATAGCTTTAATAGCAAATCGAACCATAAATGCAACTATTTCGCAACTAAGTATGTGGCCTGAGCGACTGACAGTAGTTGACTATTCGCATCCAATTTCCCACATGCAACTGGGACTGGCTCTTAATGTCGAGATAAAAACGGCGCACGAACTGAAATTCGACGTTTTTACCATCTTCGGCAAACTGCTTGTTCTGCTATCCGTACTGCTTTTGGGAATTATCTGCGCGGTGGAGTTGGGAAATTGGCGACTTGTCGACGGCGTCTGGGCTGCCTTTCAGGCGGCCACCTACCAACGGAAAGAGAGTCTAAAAATATTGCAAAACCCACTTATTTTCTTCGGATATTTGTTCGCCTTTCTGATCTTTTACGCTGGATATCGGAGCGAAGCCATAAAATCGACTCTGTTCGGCACCCCGTTCAACAACTTACAGCAACTTCAGCACCTGTTAGCTGAAAGAGAGATAACGCTGGTTCAAGCCTATCCCACGTTCGGCATTGAAGCTCTATATCCCAGCCCAACGGCCTACAACCGAAATAGACCGTTGACTGCTGGCAACCACTCGATGGCGGTGAAAAAATTGTGTCTCAACTCTCAGTTCGTCTTTTTCGGCGACATTAGCGCTTGGGGTAGTATCTGGTTCGCTGACCGCAACTGCCAGGTTTACAAGTAAGTAACGGTCAGACCAATAACAACATGGTACCGCTTTAGATGGAGCTGTCAGGTGATACCATCTAAATGTCGCGTCTTGGTCATGGGTACTTTACGCTATTCCGTGTGTCACGGCGGCCTCGGCACCCGGGAAGCGGTGTGTTTGTGGGTTCGAAACCTGTCGGGGCGATGGGAAGTAGTCGACTCAAAGCCTAACCCAAGCCGTTGAAAGTCAACAATGGCAAGTAGACAAATGGGAATCAAACTTTAGCTGTCGTGCACACACAACAAAAAGGTAACTAAAAGCGGTACAAAGTGCGCGATACAAAAGTTCTTCGCAGACGGATGTTTTCTAATTTTTTATTGAATCAAGTGCGGTTTCTTGCGTAAATTATCATATCCGGTCATGTTATCGGCGGTGTTTAGCATAATTTTCTGCTGTGTCGTCAATTTTCGAAAACCATTGGCCATGAAAATGTAAACGGCGGTTGGGGGGAAAAGGCCGACAATCGAATTGACGCTCTCTCGACACTGTACGCTCCTCCAACAACATTTCCGCACAGTTCATCAGACTGATGCAAAAAAACGTCAATCAAAATATAGCTAATAGTAGTACATGTAGGCATAGTTTCTGCTTCTACTTGTATAGTCTTTGCGTCTGGTAGTCTGTTTGCAATTCTGCCGCGCAAAGAAAGCTTAGGTTATGCAAGCTGTGAAAATTGCAAAAAGTGGCAATAATTGTGTGTTTTCGTCGTTAGCAAATCTATTAGCGAAAGAAAAGCCGTATATTTTGTTGCACGCACAGTTGCGGCGAACAACCTATTGCAGAAGCTTTTACTCAGTAAACAACTCAGTAAGTTACCGAGTGCCGAATTTACCGAATTTTTTTCTAATTGAGTAATTCAAAATAGAAACTCGGTATTCAGTAAGTAAAATGAAGAAAAATTTTTACCGATAAGTAAAAGTACTAACTTTAATTCAAAATAACTAAGTACCGAGTAACTTTTACTCAGTAACTTTACTGGGAACAACATTGCAAAGAAGTCGACAGGTGGGGGCAACGGGCCCGCTCACTACCTGGAGTGCCGAAAGTTCTGGAGGGAGACAACGCAGTTACACGCAGCTAGAAATACGAATCTTGGTCGCCCGATAATTAGCAATCAGCATCTAATACAAAACAAACAAAAACAAAGTAAACAAAGATTGGCCACACACAGACACGTTCTAATTGCGGCTCAGTTTTTCTTGTTAGCAAAATGACCAAACTATTGCGGCTTGGCTATGTGCACACTCAATCTCCATTCTTTACCAAATGTGGACTTCGAAACTGGCGCCACTGTAAGCGACCGGGACTAATTCTGGAATTGTGGCGAATTTTCGCTCTCAAGCATGGATACGAAATTGAAATGGTCCAGGCTGACTCCTATGGCAGTGTGGTGAACGGAACAACCACCGGTCTAATAGCTTTAATAGCAAATCGAACCATAAATGCAACTATTTCGCAACTAAGTATGTGGCCTGAGCGACTGACAGTAGTTGACTATTCGCATCCAATTTCCCACATGCAACTGGGACTGGCTCTTAATGTCGAGATAAAAACGGCGCACGAACTGAAATTCGACGTTTTTACCATCTTCGGCAAACTGCTTGTTCTGCTATCCGTACTGCTTTTGGGAATTATCTGCGCGGTGGAGTTGGGAAATTGGCGACTTGTCGACGGCGTCTGGGCTGCCTTTCAGGCGGCCACCTACCAACGGAAAGAGAGTCTAAAAATATTGCAAAACCCACTTATTTTCTTCGGATATTTGTTCGCCTTTCTGATCTTTTACGCTGGATATCGGAGCGAAGCCATAAAATCGACTCTGTTCGGCACCCCGTTCAACAACTTACAGCAACTTCAGCACCTGTTAGCTGAAAGAGAGATAACGCTGGTTCAAGCCTATCCCACGTTCGGCATTGAAGCTCTATATCCCAGCCCAACGGCCTACAACCGAAATAGACCGTTGACTGCTGGCAACCACTCGATGGCGGTGAAAAAATTGTGTCTCAACTCTCAGTTCGTCTTTTTCGGCGACATTAGCGCTTGGGGTAGTATCTGGTTCGCTGACCGCAACTGCCAGGTTTACAAGTAAGTAACGGTCAGACCAATAACAACATGGTACCGCTTTAGATGGAGCTGTCAGGTGATACCATCTAAATGTCGCGTCTTGGTCATGGGTACTTTACGCTATTCCGTGTGTCACGGCGGCCTCGGCACCCGGGAAGCGGTGTGTTTGTGGGTTCGAAACCTGTCGGGGCGATGGGAAGTAGTCGACTCAAAGCCTAACCCAAGCCGTTGAAAGTCAACAATGGCAAGTAGACAAATGGGAATCAAACTTTAGCTGTCGTGCACACACAACAAAAAGGGGAGGGTTGTTGTTAAGGAGGCTGCCGGACCTGCTGTCTCTTCCTGCTAAGCCTTGCTGGTATCAGGTCTTTTCCTCGCGGACAGTTCCTCGCCGACTTTTCGTCGCGCGACTTTTCATGGTATCAGTTGAAGCTTCCCTGGTACCATGTTGCATCCCTGCGTGTGTAAGATTGAAGAAGATCAGCAGTAAAACAAGTGCTTTCAGAAAATCGATCGACCTGCCATTCAACACGCACTTTCTAGCATCTGCCTTTCCTAAACGCCATCCTCTGCGCATAAGCTTCAACCGAGTTCTTTTGTCTATGTTTACCGACGATTTACTGACTAATTTCTGGCTGCAACAGTACAGAAACACTCAAGCTTACCAATTGGACCAACTAGGATTGAGACGACAGCTCAAAATAAGTTTGGAGTCGGTTCTGGCCGTTCTCTGGGCTTGGGTTTTTGCTCTTTCCTTTGCGCTACTTGTTTTTAGTCTCGAACTGCTGTGCTTTTATGTCGGTTGGAATTGAGTTTCAGTAAAATTAATAGCTAAGGAAACATGTTACGCATCAACGATAGACGGTGACGGCACATAGACGTGCTTTGCATCTGGCGCTGGTTGTACCTACGTGGATACCGTAAAACTTCTAGTAAAAGCGCACGCTCAATACTAGCTCCCTTTATGGACAGCGCGAAAATATAAACGCACACGCTCTAATAGTAGCGACCTTCTAATAATAGCGCTCCCACGCGCACTACTATCAACGCTTTGTACGTGTTTCCAATATAGACTACTGTCACTTTGAGACTATTTTCTTTGATTAAGCTTGCAAACATTAGTCAGACTAAAACTCATATAAAGATTGCTTGTGTTTAAAACAAAAATACCCTGTATTTTCAGAAAAATGAGGAAACTTGAGATGGCCAATATGGCATTGAAATAATAAACGCGCACGCTACAATAATAGCGCCGCTAGTAGAGCCCCAAAAGTACTGTTATTTAAATATATTAATATTAAAATAAAACTATTATTAATAGTGCCATTTTAATAGTATTAAATCTATATTAATATTAAAATAGAGGGCCTACTATTATATTAAATTAAATTTAAAATGCACAGAGGGGCTGAATGTTAAAATTTATTTTTAATAGTATTTTAATAGCATTTTAATAGTTTTGAACCTTGTCTGACAATCAAGGAAGGATTTACCTACACACAATACTATTTAAATCATAATTTTACCACAGAAAATGACGAAAATTGAAGATTTCTGGCTGCCCTGTGAATCTCTAATGTGTTTTCAGTTGCGCATGAATGACAAAAGGACCTGAATCTAGTCAATAAACTATGTAAGTCTTTCTTTTCAAAAATTTCGCTTTAACTACTGTATGCATCAATAGTTTTTTGTATGGCTAGGTTGTGTTCAAATTGCAATTTAAAACCAGGTTCAGACAGAGTCATTTTAAAAAACAGTTATAAATTTCGGCAGAAACATGCTTCTGAGTTGCATCTCAGATTAATTTTATAACACTAGCAACTTCAAGCAAAAGATGTTGTTTTGCCAGTTCGCTGACGTGCCTCCAAAACTTTTCGACTGCATTTTAGAATATACTATTAAAATGCTATTAAAATACTATTAAAATTGTTATTTAATAGTATTAATATTAAATCTACATTAAAATTAACAGGGGAATATTATATTAATATTAAATTAAAATTAAAAACGGCTAGTTCTATTATATTAATATTAAATTAAAATAAAATTTCACTATTAAAATTACAGTACCCAAAAGCAATCACGAAAAAGTAATAGCGCAGCTCTATTATTAAGATTTACGGTAAATGTTTGTTTATCGCCTGCACAGCGTCTTCAGCAAACACGACACGTCACGCTAAACAGATGAATAAGCTGCATTGTATGTTTCGGGTGGCCTGCCCACATTTCCTTTTGTGGCACCTGATTTTAGTTAGAAACAGTTAGCTGTGTATTTGATTAGCAAAAGGAGTTCAAATTTGGAACAGAAAACTAAAATTTCGATGTTTTTTGCCGCAGTAATGAACAACAGTAGCTATCCTCAGAAAGCCTTAAAATGACCAGAAGTAAGTAACTTAATTTCAAAGCTATCGTTGTTTTCAAGCAGTGGATTTTCAAAGATTTGATTCTTATAGCATTTCTAGCTCAAAATCTGAACAAAGATTTGTATTTTACATTTGTACAATACACATACACATACACATACACAAATACACCTGGTTTTGTTGAATGTGTATACACAAATTACCACACATATCTCTTTCCAACAAACCGCAAAATTCATCAGTGGTTCGTTTTTGCCTGATGAATTGTTTTTGATGAATAGTTATTCACGTTTTACGATTATAATTCTTCAAAAGGTGATGAATTGAAGAAATTATTCATCACAGAAATTGAGGAACAATTAAATAATGATTCTTCAACGAACTTTCATGCCAATTTTCCTTAGTTCAATCGAAAAAGAAACGTGCCACAGACACATAAACTGACTGGGCTCGCCGTGTACAGTGGGAAAATATCGAAATTTTTAAAACATATTAATATAACTATACATATATGTTTTTCTCCAATCAAACACATAAATAACACATATAGTTATATGTTTCTGAAAATTGAATATGCACATATTTTTAAACATAAAACATATTTGTGTAAAAGACGCTTATTCACTTAAATTTTGTCTCAATTTTCGATAATTCAAGCTTGAGATTCTGAATATCCTGTTTAGAACGGTTTGTAATAATTTAGATAGCATACTAAGACTCAATAAGTTTAAGTGAAAGTCAGATTTTGGAAAAGTTTACTGTCAAACATCAAACAAAAGTCTTGAACTAATAAATTCCTATAGCAGAAATATGTATATGTTTCCAGAAACATATTGGCCTCAAAACATATAAATACAAAACATATTTGACATGCAAACATATTGAGAAACATAAACATATATGTTTTTCCAAAAACAAACATATTTATGTTTTAAAACATATACATAAAACATATATGTTTCCCACAGTATCGCCGTGACAGTTAATCAGGAACTGTTCAGAATTTCCGTGTAGTAAAAAGACCTATTTGTCAAGTTGAAGTGCTGGACCATTCCAATGCATTTGATGAACAATAAAATAATTGATTCATCAGAAAATCTTGCAAAAGTCTTCAAAATGATGAATAGTAGTGGACCATTTCATGATGAATAGTATGATGACATGATGGCATACTGATATATCAGTATGGTTTGTTGGTAGGAGATATTCCAGAGATCCAATACCAAACAACAGTACACCGGACATGAACTTAGAATTGAAATTCAAACCAAAACTATTTGGACAGGAATTACGTATGCCTTGTTAGCTTAGCACTGCATTGTGGGTTGCGTTTGTGTTTTTGGCCTGGAACCAAGCTTTCTGTGTTGCGTTTTCAGACCTGTGCTACCTTTATCTGCCTGTCAGACAGCCAAGCCGCAGTGGCTCAAGCTCCTAGTAAACATGGCACTAGCAACAAGAGGCAATATCTCTGTTTACTGCTGAGTACACTTTCCTGCTTTGTTTATCAGCTAAGGGGACATAAAGATTTGTACATCTGAAACAGAGTCACTAGATCAAGTTTATGGCCCCAATCAGTCTACATACTCGCGCACACCTTTTTGCTTCATTCTTTCCACTCTGCCCCCACATTTACGAGCGTGTGATTAGTTTAAAGCAAAAGTATCACTAGCCATTTAATCTTGGCTTCATCGACAACAGAATTGCGCCTCGAAAAACAGCTGCCATGGAAGATGATGCGTCTCTCCGAACAAAAATGTGGCGAAAAGAAACTGATTCTGACCCCTGGAACTTACCTGAAGCCGAGCCTGAGGCTGCTGAAAAACCTTGGAAAGGTAAAAATGTACCTAGGTCATTTCGCAAATATGCACTGTAGTTGACACTCAAAATCAAACATTAACTTTGGTTCAGCTAATCCGCGCTGCCTGTCTCGAACCTAAAGCATATCTTTCTTCCTGGAGGTAACCATTCAAAAATGTACTGGCTCAGGAGGTAGATTCACAATTAAATTTTCGTTTTGAGCCCTGGAATGAATATCATTTGCCCGCCGATTAATCTCTGAGTTGGTCGATTGGTACAAAGGATGTAGATGGTAGGCAACTAAGAAAATTTCAGCAGGATTTGTCAGGCGTGTCGGTAAGAAGCACTGTAAATTTGCAGCGTAGGAATGTCTAGTATCCGATTTTTTGCGAACTACCGCAGCTTCAGCCTTGATCTTATCTCCGCTCTATCCGTAAGATCGGAATGTTGAAAGTGTCTGTTTTATAGAAATGAGCAGCAAAGAAAAACTGCACATAGTGCTTGTTCATTATCTGCTGAAGATAGGTCTGCTCTTCATCCTGCTCTACCTGTTCATCTGCTCTCTCGGCTTGCTTAGCAGTGGCTTCCGATTACTGGGAGGCCGCACAGCCGGTAAGACTAAATCAATTCACTTATTCTCACTCCTTTCTTTTGCAGGCAAGGTCTTCCAGGACAGCCAACTGCTGCACAACCCCATCTGTGGTCTCATGGTAGGGGTGCTGGCCACGGTACTGCTGCAGAGTTCATCTACCACCACCTCGGTCGTGGTTGGAATGATTGCAGCCGACAGTAACTTGTCGTACCGTTCACTCTGACGAGGCAAATCGTTTAATTTCAGTTGTGCAAGTGCACACAGCTATACCGATAGTGATGGGTGCCAACATAGGCACTTCCATGACAAACACTCTGGTCAGTGCTGCTCACAGTGGCAACCGAGCTGAGTTTCGCAGAGCTTTCGCCGGTGCCACCGTACACGACATGTTCAACTGGCTCTGCGTCATCCTTCTGCTGCCTTTGGAAGTGGTGACTCGTAAGTAACTGACAGCTCCTGGTCTCACAACTTGCGCTGCAGAGGGCTTTAGGCTATCTGTTCAATGTGACTGACTGGTTGGTGGAATTGATGAGTTTACGTGGAGGAGCGAAACCACCTCCGAGATTACTGAAAGTCTTGACTGATCCTTTGACTAATCTAATCATTCAGGTTTGTCACTTTTCTTCAAGGCCTTGTCTAATGTGCTTGGTTGTATTAGTTGGATCAGTCAAAAGTTGCCAGGATGGCCAAGAAAGATCCCAGTGTGATGAGCGATCCGGATTTTACTTTGATCAGACGATTCTGTGAAACGGCCGAGAACAGTACACAGCAGCTCACTCAGAGAATTTACTGTAAGTTGGTCTGCTAGATGATTGTGCCGCAACCTGCATGCTGTACAAGTATGTGTATTATCCTTTTGCAAATAACCGGGTTTTGAACGTATCGGAAAATTTCTGGCTTTCCGATAAGTTCAGTCCAGCTTTACGACGGGTTGTTATCAGACTGTTTTGGTTTAGTGCAATAAACTGATAGACTGAAAGTTATTTTTTTAATCATTTCAACTGCAAGCGTCTTCTGAACATCTAAAACAACTAATTTTTAGTTTGCGACTGGTTGAAAACGCGTTTCCGATGATTCTGAAACAGCTTTCCGATAGGTTTGAAACAGCTTTCGATAGGTTTACCATCATTTCTTTCCGATAGCTTGGCCAACTACGCCATATTATGGCGTTGGTCATTCGCAAAGGGTCATTCAAAATTTTCTTGCCCTGCTTGCCCAATCAGAGACTTGCAAAATTATACACCCTTTTCAAAATCCTGGTTACTCCACTGCCCCAAAAATCTTGGGTCCATGGCCTGTTACATTACATGTACTACTGTAGGTATGGTTTGACAGATTGTGCAACTAAAGCCCTGTTTCTGTATCTGCATCTACCTATCTTTGTTCAGGCCAACACATCTTCGCTACAAGTGAGATGGGAGACACAGCTGTCGGTGTGATTTTGTTAACTTTTTCCTTGATACTGTTGATCGTCTGCTTGGTGTGCATTGTAAAACTGCTGCAAAGTTTGATGAAAGGTCAAATGGCACGAACGATTCACAAGACTCTCAACAACGATCTCCCTGGCTGCTGCAGCTGTATGACTGGATATCTTGCAATGGCTGTGGGAACGGTCATGACTATCTTGGTAAGAAGTTTTGTAGATTTGAACGCAGAAATCAATTTTTCCTATAACTTTTCAAAGCAGTATGGCACAAAAGTTTGAAAGTATAGATTTTTGAGCTTCAAAAGATATAGAACGAAGTCGGTAAAATATTTTCTTTACTTTCTTCTAGCAAAAAATAGGTCGAAACCTTTTAGTAGTTTCAGGTTCAATCATCCAGCGTTTTCACTTCAGCACTAATTCCACTGGTCGGAATCGGAGTGCTGTCTCTGGACAGAATGTACCCGCTGACTTTGGGCGCTAACGTAGGCACCACCTTCACCAGCGTTTTGGCCGCTCTCTCCTCTCCTCCGGAAAGATTGGCTAGGTTACTGAAGTTGCTTGCCTTTGTCTAAATTGCTTAATGCAAATTTTCAGCACAATTCAAATCTCGCTGTGTCATCTGTTCTATAATCTCAGTGGAATATTTCTCTTCTATCTGGTTCCTGTCATGCGCAATCCACCTATTTATTTGGCCAAAATCTTGGGAAACACTACAGCTAAGGTGCAGTGAAATGCGGCGTAATATGCAAATTTTTTGTTTTAGTACCGTTGGTTCGCCGTACTGTATGTGGTTGTGATGTTTTTCCTGCTGCCGGCGGCTGTTTTTGGTCTTTCGCTTCTTGGTCCCTACGTATTGGTAGGAGTGGGAGCACCCTTTGTTCTAGTTATCATTATAATTATCATCATCAACGTTATGCAGGTAGCTTTAAACAGGTTTAGATTTATTATTGTTTGGTAAATTTGCTTATTTCCAGCGACGGTTTCCAAACACTCTTCCGCCAGTAATGCGTAGCTGGAATTTTCTTCCCAAGTGGATGCACTCTCTGGAACCGGCTGACCGCGTTGTTTCCTTTCTGGTTGGTTCAGTGACTCATAGGGTTCGGGTCTGCTGTCCCTGCTGCAAGGCATTGAAGTGCAGTCTAAGGTCATCAGAAGCTGTGATTTCTGATGGACAATGTGCCTGTGAAAGCAAGATAATCTTAACAGAGAATGAACCTAACACTCCTTTACAATCGACGGCAAATGGGCTGCCTACGGTGATAGCAGAAAAGAATGCTTTTATAACGCGTGTTTAATATGATTTATATGGCTTTCTTTCAACCACTGAAATATAAGTAAATTTTTATGCTGCACCTCCTGCCAACGTTAGTAGCTGAATATTTGATCAGATTTTTTAGCTCTACACATGTACTAGTGTTGTTACAATACCAAAATTTCCGTTTGACTATGACTATGACTACCGTCCGTTTGAGTACAATACCAGAGTAGTCAAATTTGACTATATCGTAGTCAAACCATTTGACTTCTATGACCACCGGTTTGACTACTTTGACTACTTTTTGAAACAGGGCCGAATTGACATTTTCAGGGACTTATCATGTTTCAGGTACCAAGCGTTAGCCTGAAATTGGTGTTATTCCATCAATAAACATTCACTTTGAAATAAATAGTGTTTTGGCGCTAAGACTTTCGGCAGAATTGTTCTTTTCCCTCCAAAATTTTCATTGTAAACCAAAAACAGCATGCTCTGCAAGAATCGCTGCAAAATAGAATAAAACGCCCTTTGTGTTTTATACCAATTTTTGTTGTTTGTTTAACCAAAAAGTGTACATACCGTGTTTATTCCAATAAGCCAACTATTCCATTAAACCGCGCCCTCCAATAAGCCGCTTATTGGAATCAGGACTAGACCTACAGGCGTCAATGACACGATTTATGGTAAAATTGCGTTCCGCTGTATTTTATCAAATCTATCTAAAACGGTCACCGTCCTTGCCCCTTATACAGTACAGTCCCAGATCATGTTTTTAATTGGTAGCCCAGAAGAAAATTTTTAGTAAAAATCTTTGTTGTAGCTGCACAAATATTCGTCCGAAATATATAGGCCGTGCCCTCCAATAAGCACGTGTCAAACGCACTCTGAAATAAATAAGACGCGCTCGGCTTATTGAAATAAACACGGTATTCTACTGTATATCATAATTTTAATCTTGGACCTGTGGAACTTGAATCAAGTAGAGATTCACTGACTGATGCTTCATTGTTTTCAGAAATTTTACAAAAAATGTTGTTTGTTGTTCTATAGTGCTTAAAAATGCATTAACTTTGTCAAATTTTTTGTTGCGAACAGCGAAAAGTGGTAAAAACGCCTGAAAAGCTTGCCTCTTATAACAAAAAGTAGTCATAGTCAAACGGTTTGACTACCTGGTCTTCGTTTGACTACGTATTGATGGTAACGAAGGTAGTCAAACTTTGACTTTGACTACCTGTCCGTTTGACTGCAATATCACAAAAGTATTAACTATGACTTTGACTTTGACTAGTAGTCATAACAACACTAACATGTACCAGCTTATTTTTGTCTGTTTAAGAATACCATTGTACTGAACTCAAGCTTACTTTATCAGTCAGGCACTTAACGCCGTTAATGGTACCGACACCATATATGGTGCCAAAGTTTCCGGGAGAGGGCCTCAACTCGAGCGATGGGTAGTGAGTGCTAAGCCCCGAGACTGCCGGCACACGCATGACGTATGTATGTTGTACGTTACGTAGCTTTGGCGTTTGCACAATCAGCAAAAAGGTGATCCTAGTAAATGGTGACTAAGTGGTGTTTTGGTGGCTGAGCACTTTTCACAAATATCTGTCCACCCACGTTCGTAACCGTGGTCTGCCTAAAATTCTTATGACCGCCAGGCTGGTTTTGACCATCAATATTTGAGTTATATTCGCTGGACTTGCGGCGTTCCGAAAAAACAAAACTTTCCGAGAACGAGTTTGTGACAACTTTGTTACGTACAATGACGTACAGATTTGCGCCAACCGCCGGCGCGAACCGTCTAAAACCTGAATTTTAGTATCAGTCTCTCTATTTGATCTCAACAGTGATTCTGGCGTCGCAAAGGATAGCTAGCTACGCCGTACTTGCTGCACTGTACGACTGACTGTTTTCTCTCCTATCAGAGGTAAGCTGGTTTGAAGTTGCAATATTATCGCCAAGAATTACATGTATTTGACGGCAATGCTTTATAAAAACTCTCCATTTGGAGCACTGCAGTTGCGGTTAGTTTAGTATTACGAAAGTAGGCCGGCCGCTGTTTAAACGCCACGGCTGGAGTTGAATTTAGCGTTTTCAAGGCCACAGCGCCCACCTTAGGCGATTGCCAAATTGTAAAAACAAACGAAAGTAAGGAAGAATCTCAGCCTTTTTCACACAGCGCCAGTCTTATTAATATCCTCAAATACAGTACGCCCACAGGTGAACTAAACTCAAGGCACGCTATTAAGAATTAGATAGAGCTTCCGTTCTAAGTTACACAAGTTTTCGAAAATTTTGTTCGTAGCTCAATTTCTAATCATTTTTTGCAATTGTCCAAACCAATGCTGTGCAACACTACACGAACAGCATCCGTTTCAAACAGAAATCGTGGTTTTCCGGTAAAATTGGTAGATTTTCCACTGACAGTCTCTATCTAAGGGACACCATAGCTTTGATTGCATTGCAGCAATCAGTCAAGAATTTATTTGTCTTTCATTCAAAAAAGATTGATTCAAATCTGTTGAGTTTTACGGTTGCTACAGCAAAATATCTGCTGTGTTGTTTTTTGACGCAAATGCCAGCCTTTTGTATTGTACACGTAGGTGGAAAACTCGGCTGTCCTCTCTAACTGAGAACCGATGTATCGGGCTTCGCCGATTGGTGTCGCAGGTGATGTGGCGACCGGTCGAACGGAAATCTGGCAAAGTCCGTCTCCCAAATCTCCAGCCGAACCGGATCCCTGGGCTCTACCTGAGCTCGACCCGGAAGTCGGCGGAAAACCGTGGAAAGGTAGTTATTTATACTAATCTTTACATCTTTACATGTTTTTCATGCTTGTCTTGCAGAAATGAGCAGAAAAGAGAAGCTGCATCTCGTACTGGTTCGCTACTTTCTCAAGATAGTTCTGCTCTTAATTCTTCTCTACCTCTTTATCTGCTCTCTTGGCTTGCTCAGCAGTGCCTTCCGACTGCTTGGAGGTCGCACCGCCGGTGAGCCTAACACTGACTAATTAATTAAAAGAGACTTTATTAACCGTTTTAGGCAAAGTCTTCCAAGACAGTCAACTGCTTCAGAACCCGGTTTGTGGTCTCATGATCGGGGTACTGGCCACTGTACTGCTCCAGAGTTCGTCCACCACCACCTCTATCGTGGTTGGAATGACCGCAGCTGACAGTAGGTCTTCACCTAACAGCTAATCCGCCGAAAGGGGAGGAGCTTAATTTGGTCCGGCTCCGGCCGGGAAGTCTGAGCTCAAATTTAATGCGCTTAAAGTACTAAACAGCGCTAATTGGTATTCAAACACGGCTAAAAATAAAAAGCTTTGTTTTACAGGCAATTTGAGCAAGTTTAGTCTCTGAAATTCTAAAAAGTTGCACGGAATGCTCCCAAAATTACTTGCCAGAAAACTTAGCTGATGGAGAAAATACATGTAATAGGGGGACTCGGGGGTTTGCCCCATCCGACATTGGCCAGACCCCCAGACGCCTCGCCCTGAGACGATTTTCCAATGCCCCCATCCAATTTTTCTGGCAAGAAAGTTTATGAACAAAAATTAGCAATTTTTTACGATTTTTAACCAGATAAAATTGCGATTTTTTGCTATTTTTGAGCGTGTTTTAGTGCCCAACTCCTTCCCTAGAATTTGGGCTCAGACCCCTTCGGTGGATGACCTGTTACATGTATGATCTCTTAGATGCCAATAGTGATTTATTTCAGTTCTGCAAGTGCACACAGCTATACCGATAGTGATGGGTGCCAACATAGGCACTTCCATGACAAATACTCTGGTCAGTGCTGCTCACAGTGGCAATCGCGCTGAGTTCCGCAGAGCTTTCGCCGGTGCCACCGTGCACGACATGTTCAACTGGCTCTGCGTCATCGTTCTGCTGCCTTTGGAAGTCATAACTGGTCTAGCAGACAGCTTTTTGCTCAGATCCTAATTGGAGAGTTTTCAGGCTATCTGTTCAATGTGACTGGTTGGTTGGTGCAGCTGATGAGTTTGCGTGGAGGTGCCAAGAAACCTCCGAAATTGCTCAAAGTTTTAATCGATCCGTTCACCAAACTAATCATTCAGGTAGGTAGTCTATTTGTTCCTCTGTGCTAGACTAATTAGTCCCTAAGCTGGCTTGCAGTTGGACAAGTCTAAAATTGCTAAAATCGCCAAGAAGGATTCCAGTGTGATGAGCGATCCTGACTTTACGTTGATCAAACGCTTCTGTGATAAGGTCAAAAATACTACCGAGGTCACAGACAGAACACACTGTAACTTGTTCAATATAGACTGAGTTATTATTCAACCACTTTCTTTTAGGCCAACACATCTTCGCTACAAGTGAGATAGGAGACACAGCTGTCGGCGTGATTTTGTTAACTTTTTCCTTGGCACTTTTGGTCATCTGCCTGGTGTGTATTGTGAAACTGCTGCAAAGTTTGATGAAAGGTCAAATGGCACGAACGATTCGCAAGACTCTCAACAACGATCTCCCTGGCTGCTGCAGCTGTATGACTGGATATCTTGCAATGGCTGTGGGAATGGTTATGACTATCTTGGTAAGAAGAATACACATTTACTGCTGCTAGATACAGGGTGTGCCAACTGAAAACAACGCAGCACATTATTTGCTGTGGCTACCGTAATCCCAACCGAATAGAATGAGTCGTTTTTGAATGGAATGAAAGATGCATAAATTCTTGATACAGTAGTGAAATTTTCATATAAGATATAGAAGATATCATGCTTTGTTCATATAGAAGATATCATGCTTTGTTCCTGAGATATTTGCCCTCAAAATCAAAACAGTGATTTTGGCAATAAACAAGACTGATTTTAAAACAACCCTGATGATTTTTTGCTACCGTAAATCTCAATCGATCCTAATTAATCCTTTTTTAAATGAAAGATAGCTAAATATTTGAAAGATTGGTGAAGAATTTATCAAAATATTCGGCTTAGTTCCTGGGAAACTTATGCTCAAAGTCGAAACAGATTTTAGCAATGAAGAAGAGCAATTCCGATGCACTTCATAATAAAGTACATATATTCCTACTCCTGAGGCTAATGAAATTTTGCTGGTGAAGCAACACGTGTGTGTCACCTCGTGAATTTAGCCTTTAGCTGTAGGAATCTGTTTTATTATGGAGTAAAGCGGAATAATATAAATCGCATTTCTGCATTACCAAAATCTCCGTTTTGACTTTGAGGGCAAATATCTCAGGAACTAAGCAGGATATCTTAATTACAAGTTTACCAATCATTTAAGAATTTATTTATCTTTTATTTTAAAAGGGATTAATTAAGGTCGGTTGCCACAGCAAAAAATCTGCGGGTTTGCTTTTGGCACAGTCTACAGTTTCAGGTTCAATCGTCCAGCGTCTTTACCTCATCACTCACTCCACTGGTCGGTATCGGAGTGTTGTCTCTGGACAGAATGTACCCGCTGACTCTGGGCGCTAACGTAGGTACCACCTTTACCAGCGTTCTGGCAGCTCTCGCCTCTCCTCCGGAAAGATTGGCTAGGTTACTGAAGCTTCTTGCCTTTGCATAACTTGCATTATGCAAAGTTTCAGCACAATTCAAATCGCTCTCTGTCATCTCCTGTTCAACCTAACTGGAATCTTGCTCTTCTATGTAATTCCTTTCATGCGCAAACCTCCTCTCTATTTGGCTAAAATGTTGGGAAACACTACAGCCAAGGTAAGAAGAACAACGACAAGGCTGGCAGTGAAATGCGCCGTGATATGCAAATTTTTTATTTTAGTACCGCTGGTTCGCCGTACTGTACGTGGTTGTGATGTTTTTCCTGCTGCCGGCGGCTGTTTTTGGTCTTTCGCTTCTTGGTCCCTATGTATTGTTAGGGGTCGGAGCACCCTTTGTTTTAGTTATCGTTATAATTATCATCATCAACGTTCTGCAGGTAGCTTTAGGCAGTTTTAGATTTTTTTGTTGGGTAAATTTGCATATTTCCAGCGACGGTTTCCAAACGCTCTTCCGCCAGTAATGCGTAGCTGGGCTTTTCTTCCCAAGTGGATGCACTCTCTGGAACCGGCTGACCGCGTTGTTTCCTTTCTGGTTGGGTCACTGACTCATAGGGTTCTGGTCTGCTGTCCCTGCTGCAAAGCACTGAAGTGCTGTCAAACGTTGCCCGAGGCTGTTATTGCAGATGGAAAAGGCACTTGTGAAAGCAGAAAAAGTTTGACTCACGTAGATTCACACGTTCTTTCACAATCTGCAAACTTTGCAAGAGAAATTGATGCTTTTACCACTAGATTTTAATTATGCTAAGCTATGAATGATACATTCGTGGTGCCAAGAAATCATACAGCGATTCTGTGTTAGTATCAGTTTTATAATAATTTGGTAAACCAGTCTAACATTAACGATGGTTCAATAGCTGATCAGCAAAGAAATCGACTGTTCATACCATTTCCGAGACATATACGTACGTACGTACGTACGTACGAAAGCTTGAAAACCCGGTAAACAGGAACTCCTCTATCATGCCAGGTTAACCCGTCCAGTAAACGTTTCAATTTGTTTTGAATAACTGAGCTTACTTGCGTAGTGAAGAGTTTACCGGTAGTGACACAAACAAACAATGACAAACAGGTTAGACTAGTGAGTGTTATGTACAGTGCAAATCTCTTCATCACTCCCCATCTATACAGCGCAAATCTCTTCAGCGGGTAAGTTTACTGTTGTTCACAATTATTTAGTTCAGTCGTGGAGCAACAGAGTTATGCTGATTATTGGGGAAACACAAGAAAGAACAGAAGTGACCTCTGACCGGTTTACTTGATGCCAGCAGCAGCCAGACGTTGCAGACTGCAAAAATAGTGATCCCTTGATCTCTAACGATTCGCACCAACCAAATGTCTAGCCCGAGCAGCTTCAGCGTCATCATAATCACTGTTAAAGCACTGAGAGAAAGCATAAGCGAAAACAGAACCACACCAACCCACACAAGTCGAATAGAGCTCTGAAATAGTGCAGATCCGTTAATTTGTACATGTATATGCAATTATTAGGACCAAACCATACAATAATTAACATTTCATGTATTATGGTATGTACGACGTACAGTATGTACAAGGTTTCCCACTTACTGTGGATCAAGTATACATGTACCTGCACCTGATCATCAGGTTGATTTGCAATACCCATCTGATACCTAACCTACCTGATACCTGATCGGGTACTTTTGAACAGTACCTACCTGATTTTGGGTATTTTTAGACTGAAACCTATACCTATACAGGTATCATGTACTTTTTCTTTAATCAAATGGCATCAAAACAACGATTAGTTCTTTAAACAGCGGTTTGGGAGGCTAATTTTTAAAAAATTTCCTGGATAGTGGCCCAACCAGGCCTCGTCAGACTACAGAAACTGTTAATTTCTTCGAATAAGCAGAATACTTTTTAAAAGCGTATTTTAAGGCAAATTTTTCAAAATTTTCTCGCTCAGCTAACTTAACATGCATTTCGCGAGAAAGTCAGCTTTTAGGGACGGCAAGTAGGGTCATCTCGCGGATCGGGCAAAAATTTTGTCAGCATAAACTGGACCACGAACGATGACCATTGGCGCATTGGCTCGCCAGCCGTTTTTGGCCAATTTTTGGACCTCTAACGACGGAAATTCAAACATGTGACGTTCGCGCACTTCTAAACTGACAGAATTCGCATGCAGATGCACTACGACTACTGTTGTTTGGTATTGGGTTTTGTGTATGTGTATGTGTATGTGTATACACATTTACCTTCAAATGTGTATGGTAATTTGTGTATACACATTCAACAAAACAATGTGTATTTTTGTGTATATTTGTGTATGTGTATTGTACTGAAAATGGTCGATTTTCAGTCAATTTGGTCGATTTTCAGTCAGAAATGCTAGGAAAATCAAATCTCTCAATGTCTACTGCTTGAAACCTTGGATAGCTTTGAAATCGAGTTACTTAGGCCATTTGAAGGCTTTATGAGGATACCTACTGATTATTACAGCAGCAAAAACATTTTGTATTTTTGTGTATGGTAAATGTGTATGTGTATACACAAACAACAGTAGCTACGACCTCTGGTTCGGCGGTTATGGTCATCTCAAAATCATTACTACAAAATAGTCCAATTTTGTCGGTCCACAAAAAATCACTTTTATCGAGGCCCAAATTTGATTTCTGACCAGCTTACCGGTACTGTTTCCCAGCAAGGACAAATAGCAAGTATATTTATTTTTGGGGGAAATCGGGTAGCAAATAGCAAATTCCTAGCAAGTTAATTTTGGGCAAAGCGCCGCCTAGCAAATAAATAGCTAGTTTATTTCGGATTGAGGGAGCGAGAAATTTTCTAGGAACTTGCTAGCAATATATTAGGAATTTACTAGCCATTATCCCTATCTTTCCCGCTTGGTCTGGGACTTGATGTGCTGGCTACCAGGATGTACTTTAGAGCCAAGGTTGGTTACACTACGCATATAGCTAAAGTAGAGCTATAACCAAGTATGGACAATAGTCAGTCAGTCTTTAGCCTGACAGTAGATTCTGCAAATAGAAAACTACTGAATGTGTTAATGTTAGGGATAAAGTTAGAGGAAATTCTTGCCTGTGCTTCTCCTCCTGCTGTTGCTTGTAAGGGACCGTCGATAAAATCAAGAGGCCCGGCGTCCCTTCGGCCGGGCCCCTAACAGAGGCCCTCGGTCCTCTTGCTTAAGGGTCTCCGGTCTCCTTGCTAATCCGGAATGAATGATTGACATTTGTTATGCAAGTGTATCGCCTTACGTTCCCCAGATGTTATGGGCCGGCTATAAACATGTTGCAGTTTGACCCGGCCGGTCAGCAGCGAAGCAGGCTACTACCTAGCTAATTTTCAAACATTTGTAATTGCAAGCCCGGCTTTTACGCTGTTTGGTGACATGAGTTTATAATCAAAATCGGGTTAGGCTACTCTGAATGCTAGTTTAGCTAATCAGTCATAAATGTTTTTATTACTAAACAAACAGTAAAGAGTTCCATTAATTACTCCAATAACGTGGTACAAGGTGTTGTGCTAATGAGTCGGCTACTTTATCTGGCCGCACCGCCGCTAATCAAAAGCGCCGACCAGCAGCCTCTGCACTTGAGAAGCCACCTAAGCTGTAGCAACTGTTTCACACACGGTTCACAGAAACCGAAGTTTTGAAAGCAAAGTAGGAAAGGCCGCTCAGAGGCATGTGTCCTCGATCTGCCAGTTACCTACTTTCAATTACTACAGCAATGTCTGATACTTTAACGTTTGAGCAAGCTCTTGCTGAGCTTGACTTTGTGGGGTTTGGCGAAATAAACAACCAGTGGTTGAACGAAAACGAAGCCGACCGGCAGGCGTCAGTAATAACAAAGCCTGTTTGGTGCGCTCGGCCGGCCGGACGGGTCAAATGTAGCGGGTCAGCTTGCCTAGACGCCCAGGCCTGGTCACAGACAGGTGCAACATGTGCCCGTAAATATTGGATAGCAACAACAGCTGCGCCTGACAAGTTTGCGTAACCAAGTAAGGGTTCCCGATCCTCTGGCGCTAGAGTCCCGAGGGCCTCTGTTAGAGGCGCTCGGCCTAGAGGCCCAAGCCTCTTGAATTTATCGACGGTCCCTAAATTCGCGACAGTTACAAGTAAGTTAATAGCAAGTTATGTAGGAAATAAATTAACTGGGAACATGCATGTAGTTGGGGAATGGAGGATTTCCCCTAGGCCCGATTTTCGGAGAAAATCCCCCAGCCGAATTACGGGGGAATTTTTTGAAACCCTATTTTTGGGTTTCCGAAACCTGCAAACAGGGTTCCAAAAGCCCTGGTTATTGTTTCAGATATCCTGAACAGGGTTTTGGAACCCCAATTAGGGTTTTAGAAGCCCTTTGGGTTCCGGAACCCTAATTTGTGTTACTGAAACCCTAAATAGGGTTTCGGAACCCTAATTTGTGTTACTTTCACTGCCAGCCACTCCTAGCCATGCTGCTGGGCGCCGGTCACCAGGTAGGCGGCCGGCGTGTCGATGCCATGATGCTGACAGCTCCCGACGGCTGCCGGTGCCCCATATGCCAGAGGGCTCCCACCGGCGCCAGCCAGATGCCCGGCATCTCCAGCGGTTGTTTGTAGGCTCAAAACCCGTCGAGGCGATGGTAAGTAGTCGACACAAAGCCCAAACCAGGCCATCGAAAGTCAACAATGGCAAGTAGATAAATGGGAACAAAACTGGCCTATGTTGTATACACCAGGGCTGTTGGGAAGTTTTTTCGTTTTTTTTCGAAAAAAAAACCCGGTTTTTTCATAGAGGCTCGGAAAAACTGAAGTGCGGAAAAAACTCAAGCAAGTTTTTAAAGGAAATAGGCTCAATAACTGGTTAAATTCGCTTCAAATGCTTTGAATTTGCGTTAATAGAAGCCTTACAAGCATTTCATGGCATAACTTAGATGTTTTTTTGCAAAAAAAATACCAGTACCATTTTCAGGCAACTTATATTATTGTATTTTTGTTGTTTTAAAATAAAGTTACTACTCTAAAATATTAAATTAGTGCATTTTGTAACAAAACTCACACTATTTCGTTGAATTCTGCAATAAAAAGCGATTGTTAAAAATTTTTTCATGTCATCTTGGAAAATAACTTTATAAGAAAAACCGAAAAAAACTGAAAAAAAGCCGCTTGAGTTTTTTCGGAAAACAAACAGCCGTGGCATAAACTGACAGCAATGGGGAGGGTTGTAGTTAAGGAGGCTGCCGGACCTTGTGTCTATTCCTGCTCTATAGCAGTTGGCTACTCCTAGTCCGAAAGGATAAAAACACCTACAACAACAATGTTAGTTTCTTATAGGGGTTCTTAGTAACCTTACCAAATGCAGAGAAGAGTTTATTTATGAGTAACCAGCCTGACTTGTTTGTTGGCAGGCTGAGCAGGACCGACGGCCGGCTCTTGCCGACCCAGAAAAACGGTTATAAATCGAGTTCTGACCTGCTTAGAGAATGTCAACAAAAGATACGGGTTGATAACGGTGTAGACGGTCCAGAAAGCCCAGGCTACCTGGGTGATCTGTCTGGGTACACGAACACATCCAGAAAGTAAAAGAACTCAGTGACCCAGAATGAGCAGGCCAACATCCCCCCGACCATAGCCAGGTTACGTTCGGTTTTTTGTTTACGGGCGGCCGCCTTGGCCTTGCTCGACAAATCGGACAAATCGTTGGCCTCCACTGCTTCCTTGCGTTTGCGACGTACCAGCACTATGCAGATGACACTGTAGACCACCAGCAACGCCGGCACGATGATCAGTTGGTCCACCATAAAACTGACGCCATGGTAAATCAGAGCCGCCTACAGACAGACACTATGCAGATCTAACACTGTCAGAGACACTTAACGCCGTCTATGCTACTGTTACCATTACAGTGCTGGCACCTATGTAGTCCAGTCGTTCAGGGACCGTGCTGGTACCGCATGGTACCCCCTCGTTTGGCCACTGTGGTATGAATGGTTGAATGGTACCCCATGTTCAGGGACTGTGTCGGTACCATATACCATGACCAAGACGTGAGTGGTTCTTCACACTATCGTGTGTGTTATGGCGGCCCCAGAGTCTGCGAGAGCGGGAGTTTGTGAGTGCGAAACCGTTTGTACCAATACTGTATCCACTCAGACTCAGACCAGACACCCCAGCAGGGCTCAGACCCCAACCGCCTCTTTCGTTTGGTGGATTATCTGGACATGTGTGCTACCATAGGAAAGGAATGGTCAATGGAATTTAATGAAGTAACAAAGAGAAATCTGTGCATATCAGAAGGCATTCTTTCCTACCGTTGTGTTGGGTGTGTAGAAGTGTAGAACCAGCTTTTCATCGTAGGTCGACCAACCCCAGCTTGTGGCCATCGGTAAAACGTAAAGCAGTGGTACCAGCCACATCAAACCGATCAATACACGCATTTTTCCCTCCCATAACTGCAATAAACTTCTCAAAACAAGAGCAACGCAGCTGCAAGAAGCTATCTTGGCTTTGCTTCAACTAGCAAGCTTAGTCTAAAAAATGAAACCTAACCGAAGTATGAGAAAACGGATAGACAGTGGCGGTGAAGCGATTGAGGGCAGCCAAGATATTGCCAAAGGCCTGCGCGTAAAAGAGCCAAAAGATGAACATGTGATCCAAGGTAGCCGCCACGATGCTCTCTTTCATTTGGCCATAGAGAAGCAGCTTTGCCAGTTGAAATGCGAACGTGTCCAGCACGCACAACACATCGACCACCCCCAGCCATGTGATCAGCAGAAAGAAACTGCTGTTGAAGTGTTTCTTGTGTTTGATCAGCAGATATATCACAAGAAGATACAAGACGAGACTGAATAATAAGAAGACTTTCCAAACGATGTTAAATATCACCACTGCTACAGTCATCAAGCCTAAGATAAGCGGCGACCACACCTAGTCAACTCAATGTTTGCTTTTTTTGAAAGCTCATTAGCCAAACGGTTACGACTGCTTTCTCGCTGCTGACAGCTGCAATTTTATCGGCAATAACACATTTTAGGTTCGGACTAAACATACACTTCTGACTTAGGCTTGGGCAAAGAAAACAGATGACGCATACAATAGGAGCTAACTCAATCCAGTCCTAAGCTACATACGTACATGTAGACCTTTGCAACATTGATGAAAAATTTCCCCTAATGACTAATTTAGTAAAATCCTATTAGAATCGTAGTAAAACTCGTAAAATTATTAGCAAAACAAAAATTAGTAAATTCTGAGCTGCTTGTAGTAAACAAAATAAAAATATAATTGAAGAACTGAATTTGTAGTAAATCTATTATGAAAATTTAAAACGGATAGCAGATGGCGGGAATCGATTTACTCCTATTCTAGTCCGCACTTTGGAATGGCTTCAGGGAGACAGCAATTTGCGATCGTTCTCCGTTGGGGAGATCACTCGAATTTCAAATTTTGAACACAGAATTTTGAATGTGGTTTCAAACGACTGCTGACGATCTCCTGATTATTATTTTACACATCAACATCTAATTACTGCATGCTGTATTCAGCTTTACCTTAGATACGTGTTTTTGGTCTCGAACAAATCCTGTAAAACGTGCGCACCCAAATTGTAAATCTTTAACAAATATGACCAAATCCAGTATCAAACAACTACTTTTGACTTGTACATTATTGTTTTGTGCACCAGCACATCCACAACCAATTACTGCATGCTATCTCAGATTACGCGCTCGTCATATCGCATTACTTCATCGATTATCGGCCGATTTCCCCCGGAACCGCCACTTACTAAAACAATCGTAGCATTCGAGTCCAATGTCGGATATGTCTGCCCACGGGCATATGGGTAGATATGACGATTTTTTATCGATTAAGCATAAACATAACAATATTCGTACAAGCCCAAGGACGGTGGCCCTTTTTAAACGAAAATCATCACTATGAAAAAAATAAAAAAAAAAGTTTTCTCAGTTATATTTTTAAAGATAGCTACCAATTTTGCTTTGTGAGTAGGCCTACCTTAGATGCATATTTCGGCGCATTTACTTTTAGAGATCCTTGAACAACAAATTAAAAAAATGAAAAGAATGAAAATGCGCGATTTCGACATCCCTTACTAAAACAATCGTAGCATTCCAGTCCTCCGACAGATATGTCTGCCCACGGGCATATGGGTAGATATGACGATTAGCTATCGATTAAGCATAAACATAACAATATTCGTACAAGCCCAAGGACGGTGGCCCTTTTGGAACAAAAAAAAGGTAAAAAATGTACACACTCAAAACACTAATCGGCGCAAGTAGTGATCTCCCTATTTATGTGGTCGCGTTTCATTAATTTAGGGTTTGACAAGCACGGATACTGTATTCGCCGTCATTCAGACTCGTACAATCATGCAGAGAATTATGATGAGCAGGAAAACCTCCAATTTCTTGTTTCATAATAGTAAATAGTAAAATATACATCCACTAGCAAAATAACAGTATCGTGCACCGCCAAAATTGGACTTTTGTATAGTAGTGATTTTCAAATGGTCATAACTCCCGAATCAGATGTTGTAGCGCAAAATGAAGTTGTTTTTGAACTCAGCAGGCCAAAAAAGGTATAGAAAACTGCACCATGGCTCTGTTTAGACTTTCCATCAAAAGATACAGTCACCAGGGGGCATTGATTTTCGGAAATTTGAACTTGAATATCTCTACTGTTTCCCAGTTAATCTATTTTCTAATTAACTTGCTATAAACTTGCGTGTAACTGTCACGAATTTTATTTACCAGCTATTTACTTGCTAGACACTGCAATTTTAAATTTAATTTGTTATTAACTTGTTATTTGCTAGAAATTTGCTATCTATTTGCTATCAATTTGGAACTTGCTGCAAATTTTTCGTTCAACCAAATGATGCCTGCGAGATTTTCCGATTTTAAAACCACCATAGTTATTATAAGATCGTGGTTTTCAGAAGGGCGTCAAAAGTGACCCGTTTTGGCATTTTCCTATACATCATATAGTGGAAAACCCCGGTACCGTTTCAAATCAAACCTATGGATTGTATCTCGGTTTCAACAAGCTGACCAAGCAACAGCAACTCTAGTTTATCCCTAAACATGAACACATTCAGCACGTAGATTTCTATTTGCCGAATCTACTGTCAGTCAGCCTAGAGACTGACTTTCGTCCATACGCACTTGGCTATTAGCCCTACTTTAGCTATATGCGTAGCGTAAACCAACCTTTGGTATATACAAGTACAGTGTATGTTGGCAGCACATCAGGTGCCAGGCCAAGCGGGGAAAGATAGGGATAATGGATGAATATGTATGAGGCTAGTAAATTCCTAGTAAATTGCAAGCAAATTCCTAGCAAATTTCTCGCTCCCTCAATCCGAAATAAACTAGCTATTTATTTGCTAGGCGGCGCTTTGCCCAAAATTAACATGCTAGGAATTTGCTATTTGCTACCCGATTTCGCCCAAAAATATATTAGCTTGCTATTTGTTATTAACTTGCTGGGAAACAGTAAATATCTCCCGATGCGGGCTAGGTCTAGCCAAACGGTAAACGGACTATATATTTGAAATCAGCGCCTACTTTAAATGTCATTTTGAGCAAAAAATTTTTTCTAAAGACCTTTAAGGGAGGCCAAACCCCTCTGCTCCCCCTTCGATGTCGACCGCAATTTGTGTGGATTATGTTTGAGTATACCTGGTACAGGCTAAGCTAGGTTTCCCTGGCGAATTGCGAGGGGAGCAGCGTGCATTTCACTTATGCATGACGCACTGATGCTCCGATTTTGATACATGCACTGACACTACCCCCACCAATTTGGAAGTTAACAGCTTCTGTTCAGCACTGTGATCAAGTTTTAAGCTTCGACATTGATCGGGATTAGGTTTAGGATGAACTTAAACGTACTTTTAGGATCTATCTTAGCCTCAGCTTAATCAGTTAGGTTTTCGCTAATGTGCGGGGATAGGGTCCCCACAATTGCCACATTTTAGCGAAAAACAGCAGCGCCGCTACGCCACTTCCATTCCATCTCTGAAAATTGGCTACCGTAGTTAGAAGATAGATGTTTTCGTGTTGAAAAACCAAAGACTATGTCGAGTACGGTAGCTAGAAACGAACGGATCTAAGAGAATCGAAAATTTTAACAAAGCAGAAACCGAGTGGATTGTGAATGGCCTATAGGTGTGAACTAAGTTTGAAGAAAGATCCAGTCTTCCCGAGCTACTGTGGCTGGAGTTATAGGCGCATATTTGAAAAAGGTCGAGGGTGCATTTTGGGCATTTTGGTACATTTCGGAAAATATCTATCTAATAATATAACCAGGCAAGATACGAAAAATTTCAGTGGTGGATTTAAAGTATTTTGAAATACCTATCGATTGGTGCGCATGCGAAAGCTGTACTGATGCTTGTGTATACACATACCGTATAGTGCTGTTTATAGTAGTGTTCCGACGATATCAAAATTCGACGATATTCGATATTGATATCGATATCGATATTTTCAGCTCAATGGGGCTTACCTTCTGGGCCTGTGGTGGTTCCATATAAGGTACCGGCACCATCTATGGTACCCCCACGATCGAGGTCTGTGGTGGTACCACATACAGTAAGGTGCCGGTACCATATATGGTACCCCCACCTTCGCGTTGTTACCGGTACCGGTACCATATATGGTACCACTCTGTTCAGATTTCGTACCATATATGGTACCGGCACCCATGGCCATGGGTAGGGGACCATATATGGTGCCGGTACCATATAATTATTTGGTACCACCACCCACAGTCGCCGAACGTGGGTGGTGGCACCATATATGGTACCACCACCCACAGTCGCCGAACGTGGGTGGGGGCACCATATATGGTACCACTACCCTCGGTACCGGTACCATAATGGTACCGGCACCTTATATGGTTTCGGTGCCATAAACGGCGTGAAGTGCCTGACTGGAATAACACCAACCATACATGTAACAGGGGGGTCTGGGGGGGTCTGCCCCCACCCGACTTAGGCCAGACCCCCTCCCCGGATGCCCCCCCCCCCCCCGAGACGATTTCACCGACCCCCCCCCCCCTCAGATTTTTCCGGCAAGTAAATTATCGAGCCAATTTTTGCAATTTTTTACACTTTCACACACAAAAATTGCCAAAATCGCCTGCAAAACAGCACTTTTCAGCTGTATTTCAGCCCAAAATTTGCGATTTTTGGCAATCTTTAGCCAAAAAATTGCGATTTTTCTCGATTTTTGAGCGTTTTTTAGTGCCCACCCCTCCCCCTAAATTTTGGCGCAGACCCCCCCGGCGGGCGCCAGCCCCCCCCCCCCCCCCCAACCCCCCTCCCCCCATCGGCGGATGACCTGTTACATGTATGACACCAACTACCTAGAATGTAGCTGAACTGACAAAGGAAAATTCAAAACGTACCACCGGTATGGCGCCGACAAATTTTGAGCCTGCATGGTTTTGTCGTTTCTTCTGGCGCATAAACCGAAATATCCTAGCATACAGCACTGCGTTCACAAAGACCAGAACCACACCCAACGCCACAGTCACCAGCACCTGAGTCTAAAGCCACACTTGAAACTTGTTGTAGATGTTTAACGTAGTTATAGTACCTGTACATAACATAGACCTAATTCGTAGTACTACTATGTAGCTAAACTACATATTTTGGGCGATTATGACGTAATCACGACTACATATTTTAATTATTTCAATTTAGTTAAAACTAAGACTACAAATTATTTTTGTCTGACTACAAACTGACTACAAACTACTATTTCAAAATTTGCGAATTTGAGGTCATTTTTTCTTGGAAAATTTCCGATTTTTCCTATGTTTTTACACAAATTAAGCCCGCAATCGGCAATTTGAACTGTCTTGAGTGTAATGCCAAAAATCGCGAAGCATACCGAGAAGAAGTCTATTTTTTACGTAAAGCGCTAGAAAGATGCAGAAATACAAAGGAGTTATTAGAAATGCCGATTTTTTGACAGAATAAACTACAAACAGGTTTCCGATACCTATTTTGAAAAGCATTACTATGACTAATTGTTGAATCGGAAAAAAAATTGCAGTAATATCGAATATCTGACCTTTTGGCAACCTGACTACAAATTGACTACAAACTATGTACTGTAGACTACATATTTTTTGCACCTGAATTTGATAACTTACAAACTAAAACTACAAATTTTTTTCTCAAAAATTTCTCACTACAAACTAAACCCTAAAAATTGAAATTCTACAAAGAATACCTGTAAATAAGCTATAAAATACACATAGTTCGTACTACACTTACAGCATAGAGCCGCTTATTGAGTGGAGGAATATTGACGTAGTCTCCTGACACATTCACTGTATAAGTGTCGAACCACAACGGCACCACTATGAAGATCGGTGTTATCCATTGCGCTGCCATTATGCTACACATTGTCATTCTGGACCAGATCTGCAAACAGTTAACTCCACCCACTGAGAGCTGTTCAAAGA